>CAIGRO010143699.1:0-11781 GCA_903798355.1 Fraxinus baroniana | reverse complement strand
TAAGATAATCGTTATCATAGCATGATTCAACACCCTTTCCTAGGCTTAATGTTTTTTGATTTGTTATTTGTATGTCCAAATGAACTTACGGACACATTGTACACCATTTTTTTTTTTCGATAAATGACCAAATGAACTTACAGACGCATAGTGCACCAAAAAGTTTCTTAATTTTTTCCTGGTTTCTCGTAAGGGTGGATGTGGGTTGGATTTGATATGATTTGGGCATAACCCAAAATAAACCGACCAAGTCGATGTGATTAATTTCCCAAACGAGTCAACCCAATGTTTTGGTCGGTTCGTTTCTGTTTGATTTAGTTAGGTTATTAGACTCGGGCTGAAGAATGTATGAAAAAAAAAAAACTACAAGGGCAAAAATAAGTAGGAGATAAGTTGATAGATTACTAGATACTTGAGAGCACCGAGATTGAGCGAGAGAGAGAAATGACCACGAAAAGAGATACAAGACAATTAGAGTTTAACAAATCGGTAAAGTCTCAGAGAGATGGATTTCAATTTTGATTTTCCTGATTTGTAATTTTGAATTTTTAATAAGAGTTTAAAATAAAATAAAAAATTATAATTTTTGAATTGGATCGATTTGGATTGAGTTTTGTAATCCAACACGAAATGCGAAATAATTTTGCGTCCGAAACCAACTCGACCCAAACAAAAAATCTACAAAAATTGACTCAATTAAACTGTTCAGCCCTAGTTCCTCATGCAGGTTACTAATCCCAAGTGGAAGGGGACCATGTGTATAATGCTTCAAAGATATTGCCACTTTTTGGAGTCAATGTCATGGTTTTGAGCATTTTGATTGAATGGCTCTCGTAGAGCCAAGAAGCATCGCCTTATTTATTTATTTTCTTTGCATGCACATCGACCCAATAGAAGGAAGAATTTTTTTTTCTAACTTTAATGAACACAATGAAAGAATAATAGATACAAAGTGCGTCTTTAATGCACTAGATAAAGAATAACAATGCGTAATAAAATAATAATACATTTTTTCCCATAATATTGAACTTATCAAATATGTAATAATACATTAAAAGGCTTTGTTAAGTGTGTACAGACTCCTTTCATGATTTTTTATTAGTCGTGGACCCTCTCTCTTATTAGAGAGTCTATACATTGAAATGTCAATTTCGATTTATAAATAGCAAAACTTTATATTAAATCAATGCAATTTGGAAGCACTGTATTATTCAATATATAATCCTTTTTCGAAAACAACATCATATTATCACACAAAGTCATTGGATGTCATCATGACGAGGATATTGTTCTCTATGGCTGACGTTGAATTCAAGTTGATAAGGTTTGACACAGGGGCGGACCCAGCACCCGACGAGGCGACCGTTCGTGCTGGATCTGTTGGGAACTTTTTTATTTTTTATTTTTACAATATATAAATTTCTTAGCTTATATAATTATTATTTCATTTCATTTTCAAATGCCTCCTTCAGTTGATTTGGTTGGAGTTTGCAATTCTTATGAGATGTCTCTGGTTCAATTTCTTAACTTGCAATTCATATATTTTTAGTTCTCCAATTTTAATTTTTTTATAATTTATACCAAAATTAATGGCAATAGGAAGGGAGAGTCGAACTCGTGATTATGATTATCAATTATTGAAATCCTTACTATTAGGGCACTTGTTGAGTTCGATATTATTGTTAACATAATAATATATATTAAATCTTAAATATTAATAAACGACATTGCTCTTACAATCGCTGATTATCGACGTTGACCTGTCAATATCCGTTTGGACTGAACTTCAATGTTGAGTCTGTCCTTGGTTTGACAACTTTAACCCTAAATTTAATCCCATTAGATTTTTATTAGATTTTAATAAAAGTTGATGAAATTAAGCTTTTGTTTGGTGAGAATTAAAATCAATTTTTTAGCAGATTTTGATAAAAGTTAATGAACTATGTGGTTAAAATTAATTGATAACCTTAATTTTAAAGGTTGAACCCCAGTTTTGGGGGCCCCCACCTGCCATGCTCGGGCCTTGGTGAAGAGGGTAAATCGCAGGTTATGCCTCTAAGGGTACATGGTGGAATGTTACTTGTACACATTGCACTTACTCAATGACCAAATTCATATTTCATGATTCGAACCGTTGACGCGACAATTGATAACTTTAATTTTAATTCCTACCAAACATGGGCTAGATGTTAACTTTGAATGAAATTTTGACTCAATTTTTTAGTGAAATCTAGCCTGGACCTAGTCTCATTTTGAATACAATTTATAAATTAATTTAAAAAATCAATCGAAATCAAATATTAATTTTAGTCACACGTTCATTACTATTACTCATTATTATTCTCATATTTTGTGGCATGATGAGTACCATTTACTATCTATTTAGACCTATTCTGCCGATATGAGACACCATATATACAATGTAAAAAGGTTGGAGAAACGCAATGACACAAAATAAAGGTTTGAGATATGAATGTCATACCTAGGAAAGATACTTAAAAGGTATTGGCAAGTTCGAAATGATTAGTCACATGTCTTTAGTCGGAGCAAGTAAAAAATGTTGAAAGGCATACTATTCTTCACCAAATTATCTAATAACACTCTTATCAATTTTACAATCATACATTAACATCACTTTTTTATCAAAATTCCCTAAAAGTTTTATTAAAAAATTTATAAAACAACTGCAATAAAATTTAAATTACTATAAAATTACACATGAAAAAGAGAGAGAGAGAGAGAGAGAAAAAAAAAACAATTGATAATAAGAAGAGAGCGAGGTGATATATTACATTGGGATAGAAATGCTTGTGTTTAACGTTCATTTTGGGGAAAAAAAAATTGAAGTTTGAAATAGTAATTGATAGAAGAATGCGTGGTTGAAAAGTAATGAATTTTTTTAGATTTTTGTGTAATATTATTTTATTTGAAAAATGTGTGGTTGAAATGAAGAAAATGAAAAAAAAAAAAATGGGAATGAGAGGTGTCAGTCAAACAGGGACCAGATATTGAAAAGTAAAGTAGTGCTTTTTGAATACATAAAAAGAAACGCTTTTAGTGAGTGGTGGCGCCACCTGTGAGCCCAGTTTATAACCGTCAATGACTCCTCGCCCGCCACGAAATTTTTCTCTCCACCACTCCTTTCCTTTTCCAATTTTCCTCCCTAATCTTCTCTGTATACTACCACAAGGATACTGATTTTCTTCTTTCTTTTCTTTCCCCTACAAAACAAACCCATTGAAAAAATCACTTCCTATTGTACCTCCGGCTCAGGTGGAACAACTCTTCTCGGGCGCCAAGTAAATGGAGTCTCCTCTGGAGGAAAATGGGAAATCCTCAAACTGGTTCTTTGATTATACATTACTTGATGATATTCCTGTCCCCGACGGCGACTTCCCTCCTCTTGAAGCTACCACCTTTCACTGGACCCAACCCCATAATGCTTTCGTCCCTCCTAACCCTCTCAGGTCTCTCTCTCTTTTTTCTCTTCGCTTTAATTTGATATTTGTGTGTATTAAATATTCGTGTTTTGTTGTTTTCGTTAATCTTTATAAAAAAAAAAAAAACTGAAATCGGTGGATCGCGTAGTTTCTTACTTTTTTTTTCATATCAATTGTTCAATTTGATGTGGTTACAGCTTCTTAACTTTGATTTAATGGGTTATGCATTAGCTATACCTGAGTCTTAATTTTACTATTTAATTATATTTTTGAATTGACCAATCTAAAGCATGTTTGGCTAAGCTTGAGATAAAATAAGCAATTTTATTCCAAATATGTTTGGAGAACTTATTCTAAAACATACTTTCATACTTGCTTAAAAGTAAACTTTTTACATGACGGAATCAAACAGAGTACAAGATTAAGTGAAAATGGAGTTAATGTCCAATTGCTGGTAACGTAGTTCTATTAGGAAAAGATTGAACTTGCAGTGGCTTTTCACTGTTGGGTAGCCGTAAAAATTTTCAACCCAAGGAAATGTACTCAATGAGGATGGATTTCACTATTCAAACTTCATTTTTAACCACGCATTCAAATAGACCCACAAGTATTATTTACTTTTCTACCACTCATTTCTATCTATTTATAAATTCTACAGAAATAGAGGCTAAGATATTTTTATCTTACGACGTTGTTATCTATTACATAACTAGATGAATCAAATGTTTGGCTTGAATAGTTTCTTCTCAATATGAGCACATCCCCATTTTCTCTACCATGTTTCAGTGTGGAATTTGATGACTCGTTCGGAAATTCTGATGGTTTGAAGGAGTTGGGCTCGAGGAAGAGGTGTGTATGCAATTCAGTTAACTTTATTTTTAATTTTTCGTCTTTCGGTTGTCAATTTGGCTAAATGAAAATAGGTGAAGTTAGCATATTTTTCTGAACTAAATTTGTTTGGTACTATTTTCTTTGAATCAGTCCACTTTTTTTTTTTTAAACTGAGTTTTCGCATTTTTTTCCATTAGGATGAGGTCTGGAACTTGTAGTGGATCTGATTCCAAAGCCCACAAGGAGAAAATCCGTAGGGACAAGTTAAACGACAGGTAATCTGGTTGCATGCCTGTTTGCATCTTTTGCGGTGAATCTATGTTCGCGTATATGTTGACCTTGTTATTATATCAAGGTTCCAAGAATTAAGTTCTATCCTAGAACCTGGAAGGCCACCTAAAATGGATAAGGCTGTCATATTGAGTGATGCTGTTCACATGGTGATTCAAATGCGGGAAGAAGCCCAGATGCTGAAAGAATCATACGAAAGTTTGCAAGAGAAGGTTAATGAATTGAAGGTGAGGCTTGTTCTTTCAGTTGACTAGTCTAACATCCAAATGCAGTTGCTTTATTACTTAGGAGGTTTCAATGCTATGCTCTGTGTATTCCTTGATAATACAAAAATGTTGTAGGCCGAGAAAAATGAGCTTCGAGGTGAGAAGTTGAAGCTGAAAACAGAGAAAGAGAAACTTGAGCTACAGGTGAAAGCATTGAACACCCCCCCACCAGGGTTTTTACCTCACCCCCATCCAATTCCCATGCCATTTGCAGCCTCACCTCCAGTTGTTGGCAGCAAGTTGGTGCCGTTTGTTGGATACCCTGGAATTCCAATGTGGCGATTCATGCCACCTACTGCTATTGATTCTTCAGAGGATGAAGCTCTTCCCCCAGTTGCTTGAGTTTTGGTCGTTTTGCAGCCTGCTTGACGAGCTGCTTGAGTTCAGTGTCGACAAAATTGTTGACATTTCTTTTTTCTCAAGGATTTTTGAGGCTGGTGGTGTAGACAGATAATGATTATTTTGGAGAAACAACTTCTATCGATTCCTAAAATAACCGTTGTACTTATTAACAAAACCTGATAATTTTGCTGCTTTAGTAACCCTTTGTTGTAAATTATATTTATGAATGTCATAAAACATGTGTTCATATAATATATGCTGAAATCATATGAACTGAAGTGAAATATCTGATAAAAGACCAATATATTCAGTTGCTACAGACATACATAAACTGATATGCAAAGGTAAAAGTTAACAAGGTTTCTTAAAACCCATGCTTTTCCCACTTGCATAGTCCCTCCAAACATCGACTGCTCCGAAGCTAGTCATCAGAACAGTACTAAAAGCCATCACTGTACCAACGGAGAACACAATAATGGAGGCTCTCCCATATTTTATTATGGCTCTTTGTACTAGGATTAATCCTACTAACGAAGCAACAAAACAAATCAACGCAAAGATTAGGGCACCATAAATATGCTCCATCCCCAACATTAAGTACTGTACTGCTGACATGGATGAGGAGAAGAATACAATGAATGAACAGGTCGCTGCTGTAACCTATACAATAACAGGATTTCGTTCAGTACCAATCAAATCATCGGAAACAAACATACAAGAAAACATTTTTTGAGGGAAAAAGAAGGTAAAATTACAAACTGGGTCGAACCCTAACTTACTTCAGGCTTTATTCCCATTTGGAGAAGAAGTGGACTTATAAGCATGCCACCTCCAATTCCAAAAACTCCTCCCAAAACCCCTGCTAGTAACGCCATTATTGGGAACGTGAGGTTCTCTGATGGTCGAGCTTTAATTTCAGCTTCAGTTTCCTTCATCAAGAAATGTACGCAATTAATCTTGAACAAGGATTTGCCAGATGAGTATACCTGACAATTAAGTTCAGATAACTATACCTGCCTATTCTCGAGGCTTTTTCTGCTGCACAGGATCCATGTAGTGAAAATTATGGCGAGAGGAATTTGGAGTAACGAGATGATCCAGTATCCCACTCCACATGCCTCTATATGTATAATACCCTGCATGGTTGAACAGTTACATATACTCCATATACTGGAAATAATCGACCTAATGCGACTCCAGATCAGATCGCCTCGGTTTGGGAAGAATTTATAAACGTTTTAATTTATAAATCAAATAAAAATGAGCGATGGATAAATGTACATTAGAATGTGTGATTGATATAAATGATTTACAAAATTTGCCTTTTATAGAAAGATATTAATTGGCATCTGATATCATATGTAATTGATATTATCCAAGTTTGTCTTAGTTCTATGTACTAGAGGCCTTTGTAAACTGAGACTATGAAAAAGAAAGAATGATTTAATGAATTGTGCAAATCATTATTCAATTTGGCTACTACTAACATCGAAAATGAAACTACTAATCTATAAGACCACAAATTAAAACAGAATCAAGCATAGACTGATAGCGTGTGGTTACTGGTCAAGCTATAGAAATCATAAGAGGATTTACCTAGCTTTAGATCATACCTCCATGTTTTGTCATTAGACTTCAAATCATCGATTTAGGAATTGTTTATAAGCTATTTAGATTATACATAATTTGAAATGAGTAGTGGATAAACGAATAATAGTTATGGATTCCACAAAAATGTGTGTAGCAATCATAAAAAGTTTACAAACATTAGCTCAACATGGGCTTAAGACTATAAGTGTTGTTTTCAGACGGTTTTCAGTTTTCAATTTTGTAAAACACACAAAACTTCTTTGGTTTGATGTTTTTAAGAATTAAATTAAATTTATAACAAAAAACTCAAAACATATTTTGATGCTTTGAGCGTTATAAGTGAAAACACTCAAAATATGAGAAATGAAAGTAATTTAATTCCTTCTTCAAATGGCAAATCAAACACTTAAAATTAACAAATCAAACATTTTTTCTACAATATTAAAACAGACCCTTAAAACATAAAATTGAAAATGAATTCAAAACTCAAAACTAAAACGCAAACCAAATTGTGCCTAAGATTTTGAACATCTCATGTGAAAACTTAGAGAGCTAATTTGCTATAGATGTAAATCATGTAATGTTCTTGTAAACTTGCTAGTAGCTTATAAGTTTATTTTTATTTTGTCAAAGTCAAACGTGAGTTTCAATTACACGTTCATAACTACTACATGTTTATTTTAACACATAATATTTCATGTGACTCATTACCTTTCTTTTTAAAAAGTTACTAATAAGTTTGCACGGACAGAGACAAATTAAGGTCACGACGAACTCTATTTTCTCTGTACATACACACATGTTTGGGATAAGTGTGTTCTTTGTATGATGCCCATCTTTCTGAAAGTCTACATTATATTTCCTTTTGTATCTTTTATTTTACTTAGACAATTACAATTTCTCCGTTTAACATTATCACAGGAAAGACTAGAGTTATTTAACATACAGTTGCATGCTTATAAGATCAGACAAAAGTATAACACAGCCATATAAAACAAAAGTAGTAATAACATAAAGATAACATATTAAATTCGAAGAAGATAAGAAAGCATATATAACCATACTTGTCCATAGCGATTCCCACGAAGAAGATAGAGCACAAAAAAGGAAAACCAGATCACAATCAGCACCCCCAGCTTTGTCCATGGAATATCCAATTTAATTAACCCTGCAGGATCTTCATTCAACAGTGGCTCTTCTCCCCCATTTTCGGAATTAATGCACAGATTTCTACTTAGAACTTCTGATTCAATTTTCCAATACCATATCCCAGATTTGCAGGTTTTGAAGGTGGACCAAGCAAGAAAAATTGCAAACAGTATTGTGATAAGCCACTCGGGGAGTACAAGATTGCAGAGAACACCAATACTCACTCCCAACAACATGCAGGGCTCTGTCAATAGTGTCATGTCGTAATCAATACCGCCATGTTTTGTACTTCTGATCAGGAACATGTGGCAGGCAACACTAGCGATTGACCCTCCGGTGACCATGAACGCTGAAAAGCTTGATGCTGTTTTGAGGTCCAGACCGGCAACAATGGTGAGAATGGGAATAAAAAGACCACCGCCACCAATTCCACCGGCACTCGAAATACATGCGGCGATAAAGCATAGAATTCCGGCTACCGGAAATTGAGGTGTTATTTTCATATTGGAATCTTGTAGCCGCCTTTGATGAGTAAAGTCGAAAAGTTGATTAAAAGTGAGCTTATCTGTTGCAGGATTTGTTGGATTTTCATGAGAAATATCCAAGGTGTTGAGAATTAATGTAAATACGAGGAAACATTTGAGGTTTTTCTGCCTCATTTTTCTGTACTTTTTGTTGAGTAACGAAGCTCAAAAGCGACAGAAGAAAGGAGATATTTGATGGGATTTTCTGTGGAAGGGTAGGATATATATATAACTCATTTGGTTCCATTTTATAAAATTCATTTATGGAATTCATAACCTTTCAATAACACATTCTATCAGCTTTTATTAAAAATTTAAAAAATTTCGTTTTTAGCAATACCAAAACATGGGCTAAACCAATGGGCTCGCACGTAAATGAGTCAATATTAATGGTTTTTTGCAGTTGACTACAATCATATATTTGTTCGAACACAAACAATCATTTGATTAACATCGTGTCTGTTTAAGACCACAAACGAGCAACCTTACGAACAAATTGAACCTTGTGTCTCCGACTTGTAAATTTTAAAGTAAATAAATAATATTTACTTAAATTACTCTACTTGCTAGCAATTTTACTTTGTAGCTCATTTTCACGCGGGCTTTCTTAAAAAAAAAAAATGCATCTTGCAGGGGCATTTGATTGAGTTATGATTTTATTTTATTTGTATTTTTAATGTTTTATTTATTTTTGAGTTGGCTGGTCATGAGCAAGTTTCTTTTCACTACTTTTAAGGGATTGTGGATGATATATGGAGATAAATATGTTACCCCTTAATTTTAGGATATATTGTTTGAAATTATTCTTTAGTTAAAGTTAATCAAGAAATGAAGTGGATGTGAAATAATGCAATTTTTCCAATTTTTGAGTTGTTTTGCAAAGTCTATTAGTTTTTGGAAATACTAATATTAAATAGCATTACTTTGGTTTACTCGAATTAACAATAATGTATTCATAAATAATAATGTTATTCAGTACCAGTCTACGTGGCAATTATATGATATTAAGCCCTAGCTTGGTACACATTATTTTTTTCATTCTCATTGTTCTACTCATTTTTAATCACACATTTTTCAATAAAATAATATTTTTCATCACATCAATAACTTTTTCTTATTTTTTAATCACATATTCTCTATTAATTTATTATTCCAGAATACATTCTTTCAAAATAATGTGGCTCAAATACACCCTAAATGATAGATTAACTTAAATTCAATTTCAAATAATTTATTTAATTGGTCTCATCAAAAGTAATTGCGGAGATTGATGTTTTAACACCACTTAAATTGAATAATATTATTCGTGCATATAAGCTCAAGACGGGTGGCTACAAAAATGTTTAACTCTGATTGGGATGATGACTGAGATGGAATTGACCACCATTATTTAAGTTTGTGATTTCCACGTAATACATTTTTGTTTGTCAGATGGCACAACCAAACTGTTGTTAGTGAACACGCTCGTTAAATTTGAAAATGATGTTATTTATCGTTATATTGATAAAATATCGATGATGCAATCTTCACGAGAGATAGAGTGGGAGGAGAGAGAGAAAGAAATATGAAGGATAATAAATTATCACATCATCGATATTTTATTATTATGATGATAAATAGCATTACTGAAAATTCGCTATCTAAAAATAACATATTTATTTCACTTTCTAAAATTAATTTAAAAAGCGCACATTGAAGTTAGATTAGAGATGGCAACGGGGTGGGGCACCCCTTTCCCGCCCCACCTTAGACGGGGTGGGTTCGGGGCGCGGGCTTGCCCTATTTTTTTTATTTTTTTTCAAAACTCTCGAGTTAACTAATTTTTTTTTACTCATTTTTAATCACACATTTTTCTATAAAATAATATTTTTCATCACATCAATAACTTTTTCTTATTTTTTAATCACATATTCTCCATTAATTTATTATTCCAGAATACATTCTTTCAAAATAATGTGGCTCAAATACACCCTAAATGATAGATTAACTTAAATTCAATTTCAAATAATTTATTTAATTGGTCTCATCAAAAGTAACTACGGAGATTGATGTTTTAACACCATTTAAATTGAATAATATTATTCGTGCATATAAGTTCAAGACGGGTGGCTACAAACATGTTTAACTCTGATTGGGATGATGACTGAGATGGAATTGACAACCATTATTTAAGTTTGTGATTTCCACGTAATACATTTTTGTTTGTCTGACTCTGATGGCACAACCAAACCGTTGTTAGTGAACACGCTCGTGAAATTCGAAAATGATGCTATTTATCGATAAAATATTGATCATGCAATCTTCATGAGAGATAGAGTGAGAGGAGAGAGAAAAAGAAATATGAAGGATAATAAATTGTCACATCATCGATATTTTATTATTATGATGATAAATAGCGTTACTGAAAATTCGCTATCTAAAAATAACATATTTATTTCACTTTCTAAAATTAATTTTAAAAGCGCATATTGAAGTTAGATTAGAGATGGCAACGGGACGGGGCGGGGCACCCATTTCCCGCTCCGCCACATGCCCCACCCCGCCCCACCTTAGACGGGGTGGGTTCGGGGAGCGAGCTTGCCCTGTTTAATTTTTTTTTTATTTTTTATTTTTCAAAACTCTCGAGTTAACTAATTTTTTTTAATTTGTAATTAAATTTTTTTTAATTTTTCGTGGGTTCGGGATGGGACACCCCCTCCCCGCCTAGGCCCACCAACCCGTCGAGACAGATTCTTTTTAGGGAAAAAGTCAGTTCAAGGATTTACTTTCACAAAATCAAAAATCAGGTTCCAATGTTTAAATTTGCAAAACTCAGGTTTTTCCATGAATTAATTAATTATATTTTACAATTAATTTATATTAAACATTTAATTGTAATATAATATAATTTACCCATCCCATCCCATCCCACCCCATCCCACCTCACCCCACTGCTCCGGTCGTCGACGACTGCTCCGGCGACCACTCCGACGACCGTTCTCTGACCACGCTTAATTCCGGCGACTATTTTCCGGTGACCGGTGGCCGCTGCATAATTCCGGTGACNATTAAACATTTAATTGTAATATAATATAATTTACCCATCCCATCCCATCCCACCCCATCCCACCTCACCCCACTGCTCCGGTCGTCGACGACTGCTCCGGCGACCACTCCGACGACCGTTCTCTGACCACGCTTAATTCCGGCGACTATTTTCCGGTGACCGGTGGCCGCTGCATAATTCCGGTGACTTCTCCGATTACAAGGTCACAAATTATTTTGAGGTCACAGATAAAAAATTTATAGGTCACAGATTTTTAGTTGATGACGGGTTAAGAAAATTTGTTGGTCACAAATCATTTTATT
>CAIGRO010143696.1:0-13992 GCA_903798355.1 Fraxinus baroniana | reverse complement strand
GAAAATAGAGAAATTCAACCGTCCCTCTCCCCCTCCACTCTTCTCTCTCTCTCTCTCTCTCTCTCTCTCTCTCACACACACACACACACACACACACACACACACACACACACAAATGAGTGAAAATGAAGCAATAGCAAGTAGCAATGTCCTACCAAGTCTTTTGGAAATAATAATTTATTAGAACCTACATACCGCTTTAGCATTTGGAACGACTACTTTCATGATGTTGCTTGGATTGATAGTGACCTATGAGCCACATACTATGCTGCTCTTGAGTTTTGTGTTTTATCAGTTAATTGAGCCATGGTTCAGGGATATAAAGGAGTACTTTAGAGGTTGGCCAAATCAAGATTTGAAGTAAGTGATGTTACATTTCTTTAACATTGTCCCAATAGTTGATGAAATTGCTGACCTCACCAATGATATCTTTGACATTGTCTAGTAGCGCTTTTATACTCCTTATTGATTATTGCTTCATGTTAGATGAACGAATTAGATGAGCACGAGATCACAGTGACACCAACAGAATCTGCACTGATATTAAGGGTATTAATTATTTTGAAGTCTAAATATAATGAAATGATAACAATAAATGTGAGCAAATTATCACAATTGAAATCGACTTAAAATGATGAATGTCAGTCATTTACATCTCTCTCTCTCTCTCTCTCTCTGGTAAATGAAATGTATAAATCGATGAAGGGTATAAGTGTACTTTTATTAAAATATGTATACTTTAATGACAAGAACGGATAAAAATCATCCAAAAGTACTTTTTGCACACAAAATGAAGGAGGTCGCTGCCATGAATGAAATGTTAGGGACATTTGTCCATGGCTGTCCCCCTTTTATGGTGGAGGCTTTGGGGACCATTTGCAGCAATTTCCCCTTTTTACATCAGGAAAGGATGTGGTTTTATTATTTGGTTTAAGTTAATAGAAGGTCTAATCTGATTGCAATTTTTATTTTTTTTCTTTTAATTACATAAACTAAGAGTTTTCAAGATCTCAATTCATATTTAAGAGTTATAAGTTTTTCTTTCAAAAATCAAATATAATTAAAATTTTAAATATCTACCATACTGTCATCTACCATATCAAACCCTAATTATTTTTCAATCTCCTCTTTCTCACTCTATACACCTAGAGTTGCCCCCACCCTAATCGTTTTGTTGGTTGTATTTGCAGTTCTTGGTGGTGGTAGTAGTGTTGAGGTCGACGGCGCTCGTGAGGTGGTGGTATTAATGTTGACAACGCTGATGTTGGGGGTGGAGGTGACAACTAACAATAGCGGTGGTGTGGCTGCGGTGGAGTGGGACGAAGAGTGTCGTTACCAATTATTTGGGTGGTGTTAACAATAAATAATATATGGCTTAAAGGATTGTGTGATTGTGATTAAATTTAGAATCATGACTAAAATTTCGTAAGTCATGATCAAAGAATTCGATAATTTGTGGCTGAGAAATAACTTGTGATTGTGACTCACAATTTATTAAGTTGTGACAGGGAAATTACTTGTGGCCAGTTCATTATAATATGAAACTGTCAAATAAGTTGTAACTTATAAAATTTGTGATTTGGTGATCGATAAATAAATTGTCATTTGTAAAATTTTGGATCTGTGATCGAGAATAATTTGTGACCTATAAATTTTTTTATCTGTGCCCCGGAAATTAAAAAGAAAAAAAAGAATTATATCATTTCTAAAGGGAACATATATTGTTCATAACAAACTGAGAAAAAAAGTAATAATTTTTATCAACTAAAAATGTAAAAAGTAAAAATTAAAATAACAAGACTTACACGAGGCAAAGGACCTGCCCCGTCCGACTACCATAACCAAGTGTGAGGTGGGACAATGTGACAAAAATACCTGATGGACGAGGATGGAAGTGACCGACCCATCCCCAACCGTTGTCATTCCTATCCATAACCAACCTCGGAGCAATGTTACAATATCAAACAAAATGGGTGCGTTTGGAGCCATACAAAAATCAGAATAAATGTCTAGTTTGATTGCAATTTATTAAGTGCACCAACCAAGTGTAGAACAATAAAATATAGATATTGATATATATGTCATTTTATTGGGTTATTTCCTTGTTTGAAACTTTTTATATCCAATTAACTCACGTGAGACTTTTTCAATTTTCATATATTTTAATTTAATTATAGGAATTTTAATTTTTAGCACATAAAAACGGAAAAGAGTTAGATGAAAATGACTCTACTTGGGATATTGTCGTTAGCCTAGAGAGGCATTGCAGCTCTTTGATTTTCATTTTTAGCTTCATTGAAATTATGTTTATCACATTGATTTATAAATTATTAACAAATACTTCCATTCAAGTTTAACCAACAAAAATTTATTTGATTCAAAATTTATCCCCTTACACGTTCAAATTTTTAACAGTCAAACATGACAAGGCCTGATTATAACATATATTGCATGGAAATCTTTGCAAGTGCACAACTTCAAACTCCAACATGATCACCTTTATACCATGGCAAAATTACATTTGGAAAATACTTTAAATAGCATCATATATCCCTCGAGGAAAAGTAAATGTTGAACTATTTTCCCTCACAAGGCATCTCGTGCTGCAATCCTGCATGTTATAGCATCTGAAAGTGAAGATATTTCCAACTCTGAGGCGGGTATTTTGTAGTGCTGGTTAATATAAAAGAGACGAATGTCAACAAAAGAAAACAAATATAGATTAGAGAAAAGATGTAAAAGGGTACGGGGGAGATAAGAGGACCGACATGTAAAAGGGTACGGGGGAGATAAGAGGACCGACCTTTTGTATCTGGGCTTGGTTTGCTCGTCCTTCCAATTCCTCCAAGTTGATTTCTGCTCCCTTGATAAGTTCCTTTATGGCTGTTACCTGTTCAAACAGTAGAAGCTTATGAATTCATTTAAGAAAGTAAACAGAATCTTTGAAAGTGAAGAAATGCACCAACTCTATATTGTTCACGATGTTGGACTCTGTGGGATCCTAATAACACTATTCACCTGTACCCTCGACCGCGACTCCTTTTTTATCATAGGGTTATATTGGCATTCATATTGTATTAGGATTGCCCTAATTTCCCATCGTATGTAAAGAAACTTACACATGGGAACCCTTTTTTATTTTAGTAAAATCAGCAGCTATGAGTTCGTGAAGGTCTCGTATAGAGGGTGAACATATATACATCTATGTTTGTTTTGCATTTTTCTAATTTTTGCTTGCTTATTATTTCTCTCCAGACTAGAGATTAGAACTTAATGCATAACACTGAAACTATGGTCTCACCTCATCAGCCGAAGCGCCAAAACGAGCCACAAGGATGTAACTTGTGCTGTCAGATATACCGCATCTTTTCAAAGATTCTGATATCTGGAACAAAACAGCAGCAACATAATCAAAAAATTCAAATATGAAAACCATGATGAGCTAAGGAAAATGCTTCTTACATGTTTAGAGCCTGAGTAGTTGTAAACAAGCTCAGAATGGAGAGTCCTTGTTGTTAGAGCCTCTCTTGATTTAGCTATGAGTGTCTTATGAGCAGCGGCAAGCACAGGGAAAACATCAGGTATCTGTTTTGATTGTCTCATGATGAATATCAGACCCAACAAAACAAAAGACCAAAAGCCCAAAAAATAAGAGGTAGTGAGAGGTATTGGATTATAAGGTATGCGGAAGAATAGAGCTTACTAGTAAAGCATTGAGCAATGCAATTTCTGGTTCCAATGTTCCCACTTGCATCAAATCCAGCAGTTCTCTGCATAAGAAAATATTAGGGATACAAATTTCCGTAGAGATTTCCATATGATGGGGGTATTGCTAAGGCTCTCACAAGTAGCAAAATTTATTGTTGACCATTACATTTGGCACAGAAACAAGCTAGTCAGTTTATTTTCTAATCTTGTCAGTTGTCAACATGAACTGTTCCTTTATCCACCTAAAATCAACTATAAGATTCTTGAAAGAGAGATGCCGAAGTTATCAAGAAACATGAGAACAATGTGAACATATATCAAATTAATAATATTGGTATATAATAATAAGTGTGTGTTTAAGCTACATTATTTTGGAAGAATGTATTCTGGAATAATAGATTAATGGAGAATGTGTAATTGAAAAAGAAATTAAAGTTATTGATGTGAGAAAAATATTATTTTATTGAAGAATATGAAGTTGAAAATGAGTAGAAGAATGAAAATGAAAATTTTAATGTGTATCAAACAGGGGCTAAATAAACTATCAAATGTATTCTGGTAAAAAGGGGAGGCCACTTTTATGAAAACTTCACAAAGGCTGTTTCTTTTACTGAAATAAATATGTCCTCAGCCTCAACAAATGCCTCTGTAAATTTGTTTCCTTTCCTTTCTCTCCTTGGAGACCTCAACAATCAAGGACAATATTGCAGATAATAAGGTCAGAGAAAACAGGAATGGAACACAATGTCAAGTAATTGTAGCATGCATTACTAGAATGTTTGCACAAACAGCATAAGGAAACAGTAGTAAGCAGACATTATGAAATCTGCTAGCTCCTCTGCAAAACCAGCACAATGGAATATACATGCTAGACTTATTAGATACAGTTTCCCGTGCACACGGATGATATTCACTGATGATATTCATGCAAAGATCAAAAGGTGTATTTGAATGGAAAGGACTATATTAACAACTTTTGTTTTTTGCAAACATTTTGTCATAGATGACTATGTGATCAATCCATTTAAGACAGAAATAGCATATCATCCAAGGCACTTCTCCTCCCACCTATACATCTGAAAAAATCTCAAGAAATATAACAAATATGACATCTATAAACACAAAATGGAGAATTTAGAAAAGAAAATATTCCTTACAAACTCGTAAACGAGAAATAGCGATCTCAGAGCTATTAGAATTTCAATAACCAACCTAAATTAGAGTGAGGTCTTTATGCTTTTTGAATATTAATTCCTCCAACTGAAAGGTCTTAACATTCTTAGAATTCAACCAAAAAACAGAAAATACATAGGTAATAACCGAAGGCCGGACAGTAGCTTTATGTCCAACAAATTTACTTGCTCCTCAAACCACAGATAACATTACATGAAGATGATTTTTACAGAATTTCTACAACCAAACACTTGGAACGTTTTCAAAAGCACAAATCTTTTCAGCTTTTTCCCCTGCCGGAGGCTGGGAATAAGAAGATACTAATAAAATAACTACATAATTTTCTACAAAATCGAATAGACCCGCAAGAAATAGACCATCAAATCACAGCAAAAAGATATACATTTCACGCAGTAATTAACTAATTATTAAAAAAACAACGAACATATCATATCTAAAATATTTTCTGTACAGAAATTTATAGATACCGAGGGAGAAGAAGAGAGGGCATACTTAGAGTTGGTGACGTCAGAAAAAAGGGCAAGAAAGAGAGTGGTGCCACCTACGTCGAACGCCTTCATGGGTGCAGGAAGAGCTCAAAACTGGAAGAAAAAGGAAATGAAATTTTTTATTTATTTTAAAAATGCAACATGCATTTTAGGGTTTTAATGGGCGAGAAAAGAGGGGCTAGGGCTTTACGGTCATCTGTTGCTACAGTGGATAATGCTCGGGCGACAGTCAGTATCACCGAGTTTTTTGCTGCATCTGGCCTAGCTGGTTGCCACGTGGAACACTTTGGAGTTGAGAGTTGTAAATTTTTTTCATAAAAAACGAAAAGAAAAGAAAAGAAAAAAAGATACGCGCCAGGTAGGGGTCGAACCTACGACTTTCTGCTTAGGAAACAGACGCTCTATCCACTGAGCTACAGGCGCATTTATTAATTTGCTAATAATACATTGTAGTAATATATCATGTATCATGTATGAGAATAATAAAAATAAATGGATAATCAAATAATGCTTATATTTACAGTATTTCACCCCTAATATGACAAGAGTCTAGAAATTAGCTGTGAAGGTCACAACAATGACGTCAGGCCGTCTCACATAAAACGACTTCATAAATAATTCATCATATATTTGTAACAAATTTAGAGGGTGTTTGATGTATATTAAAATTAAATTTTTAATAGATTGTAATAGAAGTTTTTGAAATGTGTAGTTGAAAAGTTCTGGGACCCATGAAAGATATGATTAATATTGATTGTTTGACTTTGACTTGAATTAAAATCAGATTTTAATTCGGACCAAACAGATGCTTGATAAAAATATATTGGAAACCCAAATATTCTTGCATAATTTATAACCTGACAGTTAAATAATAGAGTTTCATTTCGGAAAGCACGGTCAATCCACAACTAAAGGAATGAGTTCATTTAATGCTACCGATGAATATGATTCTTAAGTTGTGCATATAATTGTCCTCTAAATGCATAGTAACATGCTCTATGGAATTCGTGTCTTATCAACATTTTGCATTAAAAATTCTATAATGGGAAAGGGGCCACTTGCTAGCATCTTGTTATCTGCAGATAATGTTCACTTAAAAGGTTAAAAATGAGTAGAAGAATGAGAATGAGAAAATAGCGTAGCTCAAACAGGGGCTTACTCTACGAGGCTCAAGTGTGCAAAAGTTCCTTGTGCAAGTATAAAGTTCTTGATTTTTCTTGTCGTCCGTTGTTCAAAACATTGTCGAACTTTCTTATTTAAAATTTTATATTATTGGAACGACTCTTATTAACTTGTCAATACTTGTTTCTAGAAATAACAACCAGTCCAAAAAGGGTGTCGGGTGAAGCTTTTATTATCTTATGAATTTGATTTTTTTTCGTAAAAGTTCGTATCGTGCTGAGGAATTTAACTTGTGGATAGAATATATTCTCATCGTTTTAATTCTCAAACAATTTTTTACACTTTATTATTTATTCCTGGCTCATTGATTATTCTACTTTTTCCCATTGCAGGATTCTCTTATTACTTCTACATATTTTCAGTTGGGAAGTGTTTGAAACCCCAGTCTGACACTAGAGATAGCCAAAGAAGATGACAAATTTGAGTTTTCTTGATATGCAATACTACCTCTGGCTCTCAAAGAAGAAATTCTTGCAGAAACCCTCGAGAACGTTTTCAATAGAGAGACAAAACTCCGGTTTATTGCCAACTTCAAAAGAGCTGAGGAAAATATTCGACAGATTTGATACCAACAAAGATGGCAAGATTTCGCCGGAGGAATACAAGGCAATATTAAAAGCCATTGGTAACGAAAAATTCATTATGAAAGAAGTGAAGAAGATATTCGAGGTCATAGATTTGGATGGCGATGGATTCATAGATTTTAAAGAGTTCGAGGAAGCGCAGAAGAAGGGAGGCGGGATGAAGAAGATGGATTTGCAGAACGCATTTCGTGCATTTGACAAGGACGGGGATGGGAAAATAACGGTCGATGAAGTTTACGAGTTATTGAGTAAGCTCGGGGAAACGTGTAGCAAAAGCGATTGCTGGAGGATGGTGAGAGCAGTGGACACTAATGGAGATGGTGTCATTGATTGGGATGAGTTCATGACCATGATGACCCGTACTATGAGTATTCATTAAGGGATGCATACTGTCGAGTCAATTCACAAACTCAGAACTGTAATATTAGTACTTCATGCATGCTTGGTGTGTGTGTGTGCTGACTGGATGTTAGTGTCATCAGAGTTTTACCAACTCGTCGTGCATAAAAGCAAGGTGTAATAAATTTACATTAACGTAGTCAAACTCTAACAAAATTGATATTTTAAGATAGAAAATCAAATCTTAATAAGCCCGCCTTTCACACACACCTACATTTGCACGTCATTCACACACACCGACATTTGCACGAGTGCTTGTGTGATCTATCATCAGTTGACGTAGAACACAAATCTAGTTGGTCACAATTGATAGGAATCATGTGACATTATATTTAAGTGAATTTATCACTTAATCATACAATTGTCATCTAGACGAACACTAGTGGTACTGCTGGGCTACATTACTCTTTAAGAAAGTCTTATCATGAATCTAGCCATAAAAATGTAATAGCTAGAGATGGATATTTATGTACAACTAGAAATTCATTATGAAAGAATGATCCAATTCATTATGTCACATTAGAATCTAAAACCAATATTATGAAAATTGCACTGGAATAGTCGGTTCAATTTTTTCCCTCCACGTCATATTGTATAATCCATTATGTACATTTTTATATACAAGTAGCTAAATTCTTATTTTAAATACTTACTTATTCTAAAAATTATTTAATAATTAAAAAAATACATATTAAATATCTAAAATTATGAAATACAATTTGTATGTTTGAGCCCCATTTTGAAATAGTGACTTGACTGAAAATGTGTGGTTAAAAAATAAGAAAATATTTCGGGTTTGCGTATAATATTATTTTATTGAAAAATGTGTAGTTGAAAATAAAATAGAAAAAAATGTATTTTGAAAATAATGGGGACCAAAAAATGACTATGCCCTTGTTTGAAACCCATTTTGTGTAAAATAGAAATTTTGGAATAGTGATTGATGTGAGAATGTGTGGTGGAAAAGTGATGAAAAGTTTTTGATTTGTGTGTAATATTATTTTATTTGGAGAATGTGTGGTTTAAATGAATAATAAAAATGAGAATGAGAATGAGAATGGAAAATTAATTGGTGTCAAACGGGGGCTATATTTATTCAATAATTCCTGCAATTAGTCAATTATACAATTTTCAAGTTTTTAAAATGCAAAAACTATACTATTTTATAGTTTCACAAATAATCACTGAACTTGCAGAAAAATTTCAAAACGGTCACTGAACTTTAAAACTTGCAGAAACGATAACTGAAGTTTCATGCACTTTCACAAACGGTCACTGAAGGGCCGTTATGATTTTAATTCAAACTTAAATGACCAAAACACGTGGACATAGAAACTTGACCACTTCAAATGCAAATTTTTGAGTAAAAATATGATTTTAATTCAAACTTAAAGAAATATATTTATATATCATGTCTAAATTTATGGTCTTTTACGTATATAGGAGGAATGAGAATTAAAATATCACTTTTACAATTTTCATCTAATTAACTCCAAATGTGACACTTAATAGCAAGAAATTTGCGCTTGAGGTGGTCAAGTTTCTATATCCACGTGTTTTGGTCCTTTAAGTTTGAATTAAAATTATAACGGTCCTTTAGTGACCGTTTGTGACACAAATTAAAACTTCAGTGACCGTTTGTGAAAGCGCATGAAATTTCAGTGACCGTTTTTGCAAGTTTTAAACTTTAGTGACCGTTTTATAATTTTTAGGCAAGTTTAGTGACCGTTTGTGAAATTAACCCAATACCTAAAATTATGAAATACTATTTGTATGTTTGAGCCCCATTTTGAAATAGTGACTTGACTGATAATGTGTGGTTAAAAAATAAGAAAATATTTTGGGTTTGTATATAATATTATTTTATTGAAGAATGTGCAGTTGAAAATAAGATAGAGAAAAATGTATTTTGAAAATAATGGGGACCAAAAAATGACAATATTTATTAAATAATTCCTACAATTAGTCAATTATACAATTTTCAAAATTTTCAAATGCAAAAACTATACTATTTTTTATAATTTCGACTTTCAACTGGACAAGTCTACTTAACATATTTATAGGAATTTCATACATATTTTCGAAGTTTACGACTGAACGATAAGTTTCAAAATTATAATTATATAATATAGATATCATCGTAGCTTAAAGGATTGTATTCAATTGGGATTATTTAAGCATTTTATAGATTTTTTTTTTAAATGGTGACTTTCGTGAATTTCATGGACTTTTATAAATTTGTATGAAAATTAACAGCAGACTACGATAGACTTCTATAAACTTTCATTTTAAGATTTTTACAAAGACTTTTGAAAATTTTCATTTAAAATAGAATTTACATCACATACAAGGTGGTGGTTTCTACAATTTACTTTCCACCCCCCAATTTAATAAAAAAAAATAAAAATTTAAGCCACCTTAATTAAATAAATAACAATCAGAGAGAGATAATGGAAATAAACAATAAAAGAGAGAGGATGAGAGGGAAAAAAATAATTTTTTAATCTTGACTGTAATGTCCAAAGGAAAGAGAAATATTGAAAGAAATAAAAATATATATTAATTTTTTGTGAAAGTCTCTCAAAATCTCGAGATAAATGAAAGACCCTACAAAACAATACATAGGCAATTACTTTCCCTGTAATCAGTGTTCTAAAAGGCGCGTCTTGGCATGAGGCATGGCCAAAATGTCAAGCCAAGTGGGTTAACTTCTTNTTACTTTCCCTGTAATCAGTGTTCTAAAAGGCGCGTCTTGGCATGAGGCATGGCCAAAATGTCAAGCCAAGTGGGTTAACTTCTTATTTAGCGGTTAACGATAATTGTTGACCGCTAAAGTGCGCCTAGGCGCAATTAGGGCGCATTTTTTTTTTTTACAATTGTTTGAAGTTAAAAATTATTAAGAGCTTGTTTGGGAGGAATTTAAATTAAAATTCTAGCCGTTATAGTCAACCTGTGGACCCCACATGTGAGAGAGAAAGTCAAAAATGTTGGTTGATTTGATAGTTAATGGCTAGAATTTTGATTAAAATCCCTCTCAAACAAACTTTAAATGCTAATTTCTCCAGTTTGCCATAATTTAAAATAAAAACAACCATTTGAACATCAAAGTCAAGTGACCAATGAATCTTATTTACGGTAGATAATTTCTTAAAAGGATTGTGATGATGAGGAGTATGATGGGGTGGAAAATGATATAAGGGATCCCGACGAAGAGGATTTTTTATCAGAATACACAGATGATGAATTAGATGAAGAAGATGTTACTAAATTGAAATCCAATAAAGAGTTAGATAAAATTTAAATTTTTATGCTATTTACTTACTATTTTTGTATTTAAATTTGAAACTTATATTTTTTTTAAAACTTTGAAAAAAATGTATAAATGTCCTATCTGTTTTAAATGTTTAGTAAATATTATTTTTAATTGATTAAAAATTAAAATAAGAAAACGTCTTTTTACGCTTTTTTAAGCATATGCCTCGCCCAAACTTGCCTAGCCCATAGCTTGGCTTCCACGCATCACCACGCATTACGCCTTTTAGAACCTTGCATGTAATTCATTTTTTTTCCACTCATTTTTCACCCTTGTAATCAAACGAACCATTAGTATCCTAAAGACTTTTATGAAAATCTTTAAAAGTATATATTAATTTTGGGAAATATTGAAAGAAAAAATATATATATATTAATATTTTTTTATTTTGTTGTGAAAGTTTCCCAAAATTTTGGGACAAATTTTGAGATTTCATTTTAATACATTCTATTTAAAAATTAGTATCTTAGAGAGACTTTAAAGAAAATCTTTAAAAGTCATTGACAATTTGAATACCTAAAAACTTATAAAAACTTTGAAAAAATGTTTAGTTGAATACACCGTGATTTTAATGATTTTTTATAAGTATTAATTGAATACATCAATATTTTTAGAGAATTTTAAAAAGTCTATATTGAATGCTTCTAAATTATTTAAAAATATTGGATGAAGTCATTTCTGATTTTTTAAATCTTATCTAAAACCTTATTGGATGAAGTCATTTCTGATTTTTGTACCATAAAATTATTTAAAAAATTGAAACTAGAATCAAATACAAACTTTTTAAAAAATGAAAGAAACGAAAAAAAAAAAATGTTAATTAACTGAAGTCAAATAAAAAGGGGGGAAAATTAATAAAATGTGCATAGGCGCACGTTAATCCTGCTTACTGCTAAGGTAAAGTGTCTTGACATGCCTCTCTCATAGGCTTCGCTTAGGCTTGCTCTTCATAACACTAACAAAACTCAAGCATGTTTTATAAGTTAAACCCCTAATTCCCATTATTTCATCAAAATGAGTTTTTGTAATAATGAATTTTTGAAAATGAGTATGAAAACAAATAATTATTGATATAATGAACATTAAGCACGGGCAAAAATTTACAAGATAATTAATTGTGGATTGAAGACGTGTGTTTGGGTGGTATGATTTCACAAGCAATGCATGTTTAGGGTTTAAGTAATGGTGTGTTTGAGCCATATTTTTTTGGAAGAATGTATTCTGGAATATTAGATTAATGGAGAATGTGTGGTTGAAAAGAAGGAAAAATTATTAATGTGATGGAATATATTATTTTATTGAAGAATATGTGGTTAAAAATGAATAAAAGAGTGAGAATGAAAATTTTGAAAAAGTAAGAAAAGTTATTGATGTGATGAAAAATATTATTTTATTGAAGAATGTGTGATTGAAAATGAGTAGAAGAATGAAAATGAAAATTTTAATATGTACCAAACATTGACTTACATGCTAACTATAGGGCTAATTAGAACAAAACGTCCCCGTTTTTAATGTTTTTGTACAAAATGTTCCTATCTATTGGTTTTTGACAATTTCACCCTCGCTTTCGCATTGCATTGTTGAAAAGTTCATTCCATCCACCCATTGTCAAATACTTCGTTAACTCTAAAAAATACGTGGTTCGACCATAACAATATCTAGAGGAGGTGAATAGGTATATAATGTGGAATTAAAATTATTAATTAATTAGCAACATGACACCAATTAATTATTTCTGGATGATTAAGCATGCAAGTAAATTTAACCTATGTTTAAATCTTGCAGCTAATATAATCATTAAAGAAGCAGTAAAAACACATGGTATGATCAAGGAGAAACTCAACTGGAAAAAATTTCGGGCACTTTGCTAGTCAATCTACTATAAACGATTCAAACACTTACAGGCATCCAAACTAGACTATTTGAACTCGTGACAGAAGTTCTTATAGCTCTTCTGGAAACTGTACTTTCGTGCACCAATCCTTATCTGCGGCACTTTGCTACTCTACAGCACTCCTAGCCTTGCTGAATCGTCTATCTCCTATAAATCACAAAGAACATCCTATTCTTCACCGACTATAACTCCAGTCAACTTCTCTCGATTTTTAGCAACTCTGACTGATGCGGAGGAAAGAACGATTTAGTATTTGGATTATGGATGTGATGTTTTTCTCACCAAAACACACTCACATGACAAAGGTTAAAAGATTGAATATGTATGAATTCTCTCTGATGAAACTCTCTCAATGATCAACCTTGTCAAATTACATTTAGACGTGTTTTGGTATTTAAGGTTGGTTAGGAAAGTAATGGGCTGGAGAAAAGTCTTTAAATCACGAAATAAAAACTTCTCGGCTAACCTTGTCGCTCGAGCGAGAGATTAACGATAGTCGAGCGACGGTTTGTCACTCGCGAAGACCTAGCGACAGGCAGGCGACGATGTTTCTGTTTCTGACGTTCGAGCCAAACCTTTGTGACAATCTAGCGAAATTTCGCGCTGTTTTTTCTTCTTTTTCATTCTCGAACCCTAGACCTAATAATTCAATTTATACAAATTGCACCCCATGTCCTTAAGTTTTACAACACGTTACAAATTAGTCATTTTGTCCATAAAATCGCCAACACTAAAAACCTTTCAACATAAAAAACAAATTTTCTTTTTAATTATAAGGGTAACATTGTCTTAGTCCAAATATTTCCTTCACTTCCATGATTCCATCTCCTTTTACAAGCATACAAATGAGATGTTGTTTTTTCCATTTGTGTGTACATTCCCTTCACTTTCATGTCCTCTTATGCTAGTCTCATGTCGTCCCCGTACAGTGGAAGCACACAGTGAGGTGTTTTGAAGTAGGGGTGTAAGCGGTCCGGTTTTACCGGTTTTTGAAAAATTTTCCAATCAAACCGTTTAAATCGGTTTGAGAAAAATTCAAACATAAACCAAACCATTTTAAATGGTTTGAAAAAAACTCAAACCTAAACCTAACGGTTTGGTCCGGTTTTAAACCGCCGGTTTCGCCGTATATTTTTTTGTCCGTCTACTTTTATGACATTAATTCATTGAATTCAATATATATTTATATCTTACTAGCAATAAATCTAAAACAAACTAAATATATCTACT
>CAIGRO010143640.1:0-11317 GCA_903798355.1 Fraxinus baroniana | reverse complement strand
CATCGGTAGTCTACAATTTTTGACTTTTCCACACTCCACATCCGTGGCCAGATTTATTCCACATGGACCTATGTAATCCATTATGTACACAGATTATAGATGGAGAATTATCTTTAATTTAATTATCGTCTCCATTGTGCAGGCGCTTCTTGCCTCAATCTCAGATACCTCCGATTTCTGAGTACCCCACTATCGCCTTTCTCTCTGTTCAACCTCTCCAATTCTTGTAATCACCTCTCTCCTCTCTCCATCTCTCTCCCTAGACCCCTCTATTTGCATTGGGTTAAGTTTCCCAACTCTCTAAAACACCTTTCTCAGATTCTCACTTGCCGCTACAAGCTGTCAATTTCCGTTCTTAGAGCCAATCGAACAACCAAAATTTCATGCCAAATAAAACCATCTCGGCCCTCGTCGACCAGCGTTTGATGTTTGAAGATAACGGATTCAATGGCCCGTTAAGAAAAAAATCCCCAATATTGTGTCTTTGTTAGCTATCAATTGTATTCTGCTTTCATTTTTATTGAGTGACAGTGCATTATTGGTTAAGAATGTTTTCCTTTTAGTTTGATCTTGTGTGTTGTTTGTTAAATTTTCATTATTAGTATATTTGTGGTTATTGTATAAATAATATACATGATTGTTATTGGAAGTTGCGAACTTGAAGAGATTTTGGAATTTGTAATCTAGAGTAAATGTATAAAAATAGTAGTCATGTTGCCATAATGTGACTCTTGTTACTAAAGATTTTGGATGGGAGGAGAGCATGTTTAGCTAAGTTATTTATTTTGAAAATAATTTGCTTTTTCCAATTTTGATTAAATTAAGATGGATGGGTGGACATTCTTGAGCTTGAATTTCGATTTACTTCAATTCATTACTAATGCTATACAGAAATTTGTCTTCTTTTCATAATTTCGATTATAGTCATCCTTTTAAAATTTTCAAGCAGTCTTCTTCTGATATTTATCATTGCATTCTATAAAAGAGTGGATATGAGCTTTAGCTTTACTCATCATTTATATGTGACAGGGTTTCAAGCCTGTCTAATTTAGTACTATACATTTACAATGTAAACGACGTTGTGTCATTGCTTTTGGAAATAAAAAACTATCATTCAGTTTACTGTTTAATTTTTGATTTTCTGTTCTGTTCTTTTTGTGCAACAATTGTACAGAGAGTTCCCACCTTCATCTTCTTCAGTCTCAACTACAGCAAATTCAACAGTTCCTTAATAAGGTAATTAGCCAATAGTCTTGCGGCTTATGATTATAATTCTTGTAATATCTTATGAAGTTTTTATGGGTTGGAATATTGCCTAATTTATTTAGTCAAGATCCCATTTTTCCTTGTTGATAAATTAGGGGTTATTGAATTTGAGAAGTAGGTTTTAGTATTGTTTCGATTTACTTCAATTCATTCCTAATCCTTTTAAAATTTTGTTAAGCAGTTTTCTTCTGATATTTAAACAAACAAGTAAACCACATTCAGGGGGTGTTTGACACACATTTTAGTAGAAAAATGTGTTTTTGAATAATGATTTATGGAAGAATGTGTGGTTTAAAAGTAAAGAGAATTTTTAGGTTTATATGTAATATTATTTTATTGATAGAATGTGGTTGAAATGAAGAAAGAGAAAAAAAATGGGTGCCAAATGGGGGCTTAATTTTTCTTTCCTATTCTTTCCTCGCTGCTTGTCTCCAGTA
Organism: Fraxinus baroniana; assembly: GCA_903798355.1. Taxonomy (NCBI): domain Eukaryota; kingdom Viridiplantae; phylum Streptophyta; class Magnoliopsida; order Lamiales; family Oleaceae; genus Fraxinus; species Fraxinus baroniana. The sequence continues at coordinate 9,614 of CAIGRO010143640.1, read as the reverse complement.
GATGCATGTGCTCAGATTATCTATTGCTGGATCTTTTTCCTTAACTTTGTACGCATTACTTACTTGGTTAACACTGGTAATATATTGAAGTTAGTATTTATCTGGGGAGGCAATTCATTGACCTAGATATGTAATCAAAAGTGCTTTTGACCATAATGTTAGTACTCATTTCTTTCCCTTCTCTGACCATTTGTTCTTTATTGACTTCACTTTGCCAACTAAAGTATACAATTCACTCTTTCGACTAGTATTTTATCTAAGTATTTACCTCATGGAAGATAATATAGTCCCTATGTTCTCTTCTTCTTTGATTTATGTTGTCTAAATATTTCTATCTATCTGGAGCTTTCTCAGGCCAAAAATATGTCGTCTAGCACGAAATCGTGAAGAATTTCAATGGAAACCAACTTCTCCCTCCGGCAAAGTTCACCCGACCAAACGGTAAGCAATTCTTCATCCGACCGATTTTCGGCCACTTTTATGTCAATTTGTTACAAATGTACCAATTATGTAATTTTATGCACATGGGTTGAACTCCAAATTCCAGGATTTGTCGACAAATTACAGCATACCCGCCATTACTGTAGGACCCCTTCAACGTAGACGGAATCTACTTTGGAATTGTGACCCGTTTTTTGTTAACATCAAATTATGCTAATAAGTTAGCGCCTAATCCTAGAACAAATATTAGAGGCTTCTTTATTTTTTCATCCATTTGTGCTAATACATCTTGGTCATGACTTTAATTGCTCATTGAATATCAGACATGAAATTGAATGCTTCTATATATAATATCCCCGGTTTGGTAAGTCTATGTTACCTAACTCTTACCTTGGTGCTTCCCATTGCAGCGGTTCACTGGTGGGAGCCCTTCCAAGTCCCAGGTAGCACGGGGCGTAGTGCGTAAGACAGCGCGGTGGAACCAGATAGAGCATAAAGTATTCATCGACACTTGCGAACTTGTCATAGCAGAAGGCCACCGACAAGGCAAATGTTTCTCCTCAAAAGGATGGCATCGTATAGCAGAGATGTTCAACGCCTCGACTGGAAAGGACTGGACTACGTCGCAGATGAAGAATTATTGGAATAAACTACGTGCGGATCACAAACTCCTGTTCGAGTTGCTGCGCTGCACTGGAATTGAGTACCGCTCGGGTACCGGAAAAATTCATGCCCCGAACCATTGGTGGGAATCTAAAATTAAGGTAATTGTTTACTTTTGTCTGCACCAACTCATCCGAATATACTCTTAGGCAATAAAACATGAGACACTGGACTCCATCCAATGTAGCTAGATGGATTATTTCTCACAACATTAGTTTAACATTTTTGAGTTGCTATTTGTTGTTTACGATGATGTTGATTGTGTTGGTATTGATTGAACATGATGAACGACAAATAGTTGTATCTCCATTTTATGTAGAATATGTGATAACAAATAGTATCGTATGTATGTTTTGCTTGCATTCCCAAGCGGACTTATATTTTTTTTGCCCATGGATACAATGTAAATGCAAAAATGATTACTTCTTTTGGCTTCCAACGTTATTTGTCGTCAACCTCTCTATGCAGGAGAACCCAAAGTACACGAAGTATAAAAACTTCAATTGTAGCGAGATCTATGACATGTATGGCAGATTGTTCGGGGACACCGGCGACTCGACCAAGTATGCGTTGTCCTCAACAAAGTTGTCGCATCGTGGTTTTGATTTGGGCACAAATAGCAACAAAGAATATGGACGTGACAAGTTCCCCATTAACGCGGAGGCTACGGATTCCAGTGGCAGCCCAGTCGAAGGTTGAGCTCCATCTTCCATGAATACATCTGGACATCATAGTGGGGACAAAAGAAAAAGCAAACACAGGAAGGGGAAAGCAAAAAAGAAAATGTACGGTGCACGAGAGATTTCGGCTTCGCTTGATCAGATGGTTAGTGTTGGAACGGATCTTGCGTCAATTGCGCGCTCGCACCGTAAGGTAGGAATGACAATCGGTGAATGCGTCGACGATCTTTTGTCGTCCGGTCATGTTATGGAAGGTGATCGGCTACACCTCTTTGCTTTATGGTTCCTGCGGGACAAAGACAACCGTAACTCGTACTGTGCTGCAAAAACACCGTACTTGAGATTTAAATTCATGGAGTATTGTAATGAGCGAGACAATATTTCCCTTAACCGTAAGGAGTGAATAATTTATTCGAATGTTTGCGATAAGTTCGTAATGTTTTTTCGTTGTCGTCGTTCGATTTCATTTAAGACTTCATGTATCGTTGTTCCCTTTGAATTTATGTTCTACGTATCATCAGTTCACTGCACTGGAATTTTGCATGCTTAAAAATAACATCATCCCGTGCATTGCACGGGCATGGACTAGACTAGTAATATGAAAAAGACTTGTATATGCTTGATGAGCACAAGGATATACCATCAAAATGAGATATTCTTTGCCAATAAACTTCTATGTAAGCTTGAGTCTTGAGTGATAAAGTACACAAAAGTATATCACAAACTCTCTTTATTTCTATACCTAAAGTAAGTGCTCAATTTTGACAAATAGTCGAACTACATAGTCATTACAATCTCCATCATAATACACAAAAAGGAAATTGGCATAATACTTCTAAATTACGTGTGATGTATGGTAAACAAACGTTGCTCAATATCAATATACAAGGGGCGATAAGACCTCAAGAAAAAAGAATGATCAAATAATGGATAAAAATAGCCATCACAAGCTTGCATGAAATGGAAGTCAAGTGTGTTGCACTGTTTCGAATAAGCGGTCGGGTCGGAACAGTTGGGGACGATGATGGAGGAGCTGAATCTGGAGAATGAGTTTTATTCCCAAGTGCGTCTTGTGGATCCAAAATAGAAGGTGAAGGAGCTTCGGTCGAGTTATTCTTGTTTACTGGTAGAATATTTGATACATTCTTGGATGGATTGGAATCATAGCCTGAGATCAACAATGTGCATTTCAACTCGAAGTGCATGACCATGGAAATAAACTCGTAAACACTTTCGCACATGCTTTCGGTCATGTAATAAAAATTGAACGAGACAATAAGAGAGTACTCACAGTCAGAATCTGTCCAGCCCAAAACCATTTCCTCACGATCAAAAACTATGCGGTAACCAGTCATAAAATTCTCTGGGCAGGAATGAACAATCCAATTATAAGTTATATATACAACTAGCAAATAAATATCAAAACAGATGGTAGAAACCAATGATGATATAATTTGGTTCTAAAATCGGATTATGTAATTCCGAATCAAATTCCACCAGAAGATACCCAAGTTAAATTTCCAATAGTGTGCTATATATGCATTATTTCGATTAAAAACAAGACGGTATTACAACAAGAACGAGTCACGTTGAGATTATTTCAAAACTCTTTTTCTACGTATTCATTTTCAACCACACATTCACAATGTTAGAATATCAATTGACTTTTGGAAATATATTTGAAGTTGATTGTTTGATTTGGATAAATAGTAGAAGACTACAAAGAGTCAAATCAATGTTTTGGACTCCTATTTCAACTCAACCATTGTGATAAGACTTGACCTTATGTTAAGACTCTTATTTGTATTATATTCTTCTAGTGTGTTAGGGATTCTTTGATTATAAATATTTTGTATACAACACATAATGTGATTGACCAATTGTCCAACTTATTAGTTTGGTTCAGAGAGATCCTTTGACATTTTTACTATTGATTGTGAATTCTCGGTCTTTGCCCGAGGTTTTTCACAAAATTGGGTAAATTTTGTTTTCTTTGTGATCCATTATTTTCATATCGCTCATATTATTCTCGTCTTTATTATGTGGCCCGGTTCTCAACGCAGTAAAATATTCTACACGTAAACCCAAAATTTTTCCCTACTTTTTAACCACACATTCTCTGAAAAATCACTATTTAAAACAATATTTTTCCAAAAAAAAAATGGCAACCAAACAGGGGCTATATTATACTGGGAAGGAACCCGACAAAGAAAATAAACAGATAGATTATCCGCTAACCCATGGAATATTCTATCCAAACTTAATTATCTGCTCTCTTCTTTCTTCTGGTACATTACCTTCAACTCTTTTTTATATTTAAAGATGGCTTAACATGTTAAAAACCCATTTCAAAATGGCAATGACAGAAAACGAAATTCAGCTGGCTAAGAAATCCAAATATTGCAAAGTAATCAAGATACTCACGTCCAATGATGTCAATATCTTTGCTTTTGACAATAGCCAAACAGTATGCATATCCACCCTGCAGGTTATAGGAAGATGTTAGCACTAAAATCCCTCATGAAACTTCCATACATTGATCCACTAGTAGAACCTCACCTGGCGAGGAATTACAATTATTGGTGCCTTAACATAAAATTGGTCTCCGCCTTTCATAGTCAAGTTCAAATCAGGAGTGTTGAAGCTTTCTTGGTTTGCACTGCAGCAAGAGTGATATTTAGTCCTTCAAGTTCATAATAATTAATAAAAGAGAGTGGTTGACATATGGATTGTACCCAAAATCACCTCAATTCATAGCAATAGTCAAAAATGATCTGGGTTTCCGGTTGATAATGTGGCTCGGATACTTGAGAATCAAACTGCAAGAAAAGAAAATAAATTCAGACTTGTACAGGTAATCGATACAATATACAGGAAAAGATCATAAATCTTATAAACTTACCCCCTTAGCAATAACTGAGTAACCCGGGTCATTCAAGTACGTAAATGAGGTGCCTGAGTCGAAGATTGCTGTAAACTCAAGATTCGTAGTGTTCTCTCCCACAATTATTTGTGTCACGGTGATATTATAAGTTGTGCTGGTAGAAAACCCGGAAAATAATTTTGGAAGAGGATTAAGAAGGGGAATGGAATAATAATGAAAAGCAGAATTCAGTCCATATTAAGCAAGGAAAGACTGAAAAAGCTTACTGTGATTGTTTAAGATTGAATGGTGTTGTTTTTTGGGCTGGAGTCCCTTTGTCACCAAAAACCATTCTTCCAATTCCATCAGGACCGAAACACATGGAGAAAGAATTTGCTGCAAGCCCTTTGCTCGCTAGAATGCTAGGGATGGATAAGTTATCCATACCAAGCCCAAATAGACCATTAGGAGCCGCAGCAATCAAAAAATCACCAGTTTGAACAATTCCACAGCTGAAATGGCAAAAGGTAATAAGACTACATTACACAACAATCATAGGATGCATGAATAACCAGAAATCCTTTGCGAGTGGCTTGGTTGGGTTATCCCCTTAAAATAATGATAATAAATAAGTAAAGAAGTGCGTGCAAGTGTGTATTTGCTCATGAGCTAATATTTATCAACTTCAAGAAAACTCCCAACATGCTCATTGTTTCAAAAACATACTAAAATTCAAAGGAATATTAATTATGGATTCACTGCCATCCACTTCCAAAAAGCAATGTAATACACTACACAGATATTAAAAGTTAGAGAAAATTTCAAGAATGCAGTTTTAATCACAAATGATTTGAGAATTCATATTAATCAATTAACACAATCTTCTTGCATTTGATTATGTAAACATTGGAGATACAACATTTTACTAGGGAATTAGACTTCATAAAAAAGATATTACTCACCCTAATGTAATCGGGGCATTAACGACTTTTTCTTGACTGTCGTCTGTAGCCAAGTGCAAAACATCGTCTACCAATATCCCTCTAGTTGAGGTGTTGCTGGAAAGATATACCGCTTGATAAGCACAAGCCTTATGTGTGACTGAGCATTGTCTTTCCTGTCCACATGTAGTGCTGTTGCACGGAACAGGTACGCTTGTCGATGACTTACTAGGGCTGTATATATTCAGTTCTAAAGTCTGTTTCAGAAAAGAAAATTAAATGAAAGTAAGAGGACACATCTCTGTTTGACAAGAAAATAAAATATATTAAAGAATGAATTAAAGTCTAATAGTGACATAATACTTAGAATAAGTTCTTATTGTACGCTATAAAGCAAACTACAGGTGCACACAAGAACATAACATATTTTCAGTAAATTAACATACCTTTCCCGAGGTTGTGTTCAAGCTACGTGCACAGCTGGTACAATCACATGGTAACCAGAACAGATTGCTGCCGGTGTCAAGTGCCACAATAAATGTTAAAGCAGGGGTGCCTACAGTAACAATTGCATAATGCAAGCTGCAATTTACAGGAACAAATATTATGTTAACAAAGAAAATAAAAATGATATGGTTATCGTGTGTTTTTAGTTTCTGAAAGCAATTATGCACTTCAGTAACATTTCGTTAGCAAAAATGCTAAATGCCTAAACCTGAAAAGTGTGTAAGCACAGCTCATGAGAGAGATGCAAAAATCATTTGTGAGATGAATATGAATATCTTTCTCAACAAGAAGAATGAGAATACAATGATTGGATAAGCATTTGCTGGTTTTATTATAGTTTAAGCTCTGAACACGAGACAAGAAATGACTGGACAAGCATTTATTAGGTTTTATTACGGTTTAAGCTTAGAAGATACATAAACAGAAACTTATAGCATGAACTCTTTATCTTCATGGGGTATGTACACATTGCAGGATCACCCTTAATTGATTTCTCACTTCACATATAGGATTCAAGATACGAGGGAGGCCCCAACAGCCCCTCCCTCTCTCCATTCAAGCTAAAAGTGTTTAGCAAGAGAATACATGAAAAATTGTGCTAGTGTTAGCAAGTTTTTGATGAAGAATGAATTCCAAATTCTCGTGAAGGGCGGCCATGTTGAAGACTAAATATAAATAAATAAATACATCTCGCTGTAATAGCTCAAGCTCTTACACAAGATGGTTGATTTCGTAGCTGAGTGCTAGTGCCTTTCATAGGAGAGGAATTCAGCCATGGTGTTTTCTACATAGCCTAAACTATACCAGCGCTGAAAAAATCTCTTTTCATCGCCACGAATAAACCCAACAATTTAAGTAACTAAAATTAAATAAGATTAAACAAACACATAATACCACCAAATTATTAACCATGAAATTGATTAATACAGAAACTAGAAGCAAAATAATAGAGAAAACGTACAATCCGAGAGAACTGAGTCTGTAAGTTTCGTTGCTACCGATGAAACTGAGGTGGGTGGAATCAGCTGGGGTGACGGCTAGGCGGTGGGCCTTGATGAGCTGATCGCGGTGGGCCATGGCGGCGTAGTAATCGAGTGAACCTTTTTCCGGCAACCCATCAATGTTCAATAAATCCTTAACAGGATCCGAATACCTGTGGTGTATATCAAACCCGAATGTCCCAAATCCTTCACTGCTCAAAGCACTCGATAAAGTCACCAGAATCAAAAGACAAATATGGTTAGAATCCATGTTCGAACTAATAAATGTTCACAATGAAGTAGATGAACTAGGACAATTGCTGGGCCTGTGCCTAAATACACACAATTATACAGAAATGTATGCTTCTGTATATGCAGATATAGACAGAGAAACAAGAGTGAGAATGGGTGGGTGGGGTGGTGGTGTTTTCATATTCTCGTACAGTGTTGGAAGAAGAATTTTCAATGCGGTTGTTAAGGAGGGAGGTAAGGCGAACGGACAATCACTCAACCAAAAGTCGTCACCTGACGGCCTGTAATGTGAAATGAGTGTAGATATGAGACTTTATGTTTCATGGCCATTAATTTGAAAAAAATTATATTTTCAATAGTATTTTTTTTGAAGAATATATGATTAAAAAACAGTAAAAAATTTTGAGTTCACGTGTAGAATATTTTATTTTTGGAGTTGAGATCTGCTGTTGAAAATTTATTGTCCAATTTGCTCTCCACCAATGAGTAATTAACACATTATTTTAAATTAATATATTCAACTTTTTCCTCATTGTCACTTGTACTTAAAATTAGGTGACACTTTAATGTAAAATGATGTGTCAATCATTCATTGAGTGGACAACAAATTTTGGACGGCAGATCTCAACTCGAATTGTAGTTGAAAATGAGTATGAGAAATAATTTTAAAAATAAAGTAAATTAAATTAAAAACTACCAAACAAGGTCTTAGTAAATGGAAAAACAAGGCCCGTTTGATTTATTTTAACAATATATTTGTAATTTTTTTTTTAAAGAATATGTAATTAAAAAGTGAGTTAATTATTTCATTACACATTGATTTTTGTCAATTATCACGCTTTACCTAGTATACTTTGAATTACTTTCAAATGGGTATTCATCACCCGAGAAACAAATGTTGCCTTCTTTTCGATAAGACAAAGCAAGTATCTAAATGAAAAATGAAATGAATCAAATCATCGAAAATCATTTAAATGTTGTTCTCGAACATAAGGAAATCATTCAAATGCAAAAGTCTACGAAAAAGCATTCAAGATTCGAGACATTTGAAATCCTACTACAAATATGAAAATAAAAAACATTGTTAAAATTCTCGAGGTTTTCAAATGATCGTCATCTTTTGATGTTCAAGAAAACAGTGAAATTCATTGTATGTAGCTGAAAATTATGAAAGTTTGTACAATTTGAGTTCTTTGTTTTCATTAGTCAAGAAAATGCATTATAATAAAAATTGAACTGAACCGACATGAATTTTGCAATTTCCCTATTTGGTTAAAGTCAACCATTCTCTACTACTCAAACATTCCCGTTGAGATTTTTTAAAATTTTTAAATTTAAATACAATTTTCAATTAACTTTAGTATTTCATTCGTACAACTATTCGAATGTGATTATAGGACACAATAAACTCGTGTTGATGGAAATTAAAATTAGATTTTCAATTAGTAGATTTTGATTAAAAAAAAAATTGAAATGCGTAGTTAAAAAGTTGTTGGACCCATAAAATTAATCAAAAAGTTGTTGGACCCATAAAATATGATGAGGTTAATACCGACTGTTTGATTTTGACTTAGAATAAAACTCGATTTAAATCAACCCCAAATAGGGGCTAAGTTAAGTCGGTCGACTAATCAAATGTATAACGAGAAGATGTGTTTGTTATTATTCCCTCATAACTGAAACTCCATCAATCAAATCACGTCTGATCTTTACTTATATCAACGAAGTTTAAGTTTTATTTCACTTGTGTCGCATGTATATATTTCTCGATCGAATTTCCTTAAATTAAATAAATTATAATTTTTACTTTAAACGTGTGACTTAGTTGTATCCAACAACATCTAAAATCATCTTAATTTAAAGAAAGTTAAATCATTATCATACATAACCTCCCAAAATTTATTCAAAATAAAGACATTTGTGGGACATTATGCTCTAGTTATGAAACACCCTATGATGAGATATCAGATACTTGTTCTGTCTTAGAAGATTGTGAATAGAAAAGAAGGCAATCAATAACTTCACGGGTGATGGATAGAGTGCAATTTGTGCAAGTTCATTGACCATTTGAAAGCAATTCAAGTATAGTGAGTAAAGCGTAACGATGAACCAAGCTCAATGTGCAATTAAACAATTTCAGACGTGTCAGTCACGCAATGCTATTTGAAAATTTAACTTCGTCAATGTGCCACGTTGAATTTAGTCTACACATAAGCTTACTAGGCAATGATAATTTCGTGAGTGATGGATAAAGTGAAACTTGTGCAAGTTCATTGACCATTTGAAA
>CAIGRO010143625.1:0-37327 GCA_903798355.1 Fraxinus baroniana | reverse complement strand
TTGTGGGGGGGAGGGGGGGGGGTGGGAGGAGGATGTAAAGTAATTCACTCCCATGGCATGGGAGACATGAGGCAACCCAATTTAATAAATGCTCAAGCAACAGAAAAGGAAACCATTATTTGGTTAAGGAAAATGTAAATAGGAATATAAAGTACAATGGAAAGCATGCCGTCAACAGTAATTACTTACATTTTATCCATTGGCCACCAAACCTGTATCTTCGTGCCAACCAACTCCTCACCATAATTTTTAACAATTTGGGTCCTCCTAGACTTCTGAATTGAAAATCACCGAATAATTGAGAGCATGAAAATGAAATTAAATCACAAAAGGATAAACAAGAGAGTGTTTAAGCGTGTGCTCCAAACACAATTACAAAAGCAGATATTTCAAAGGGCATTATCAATCTCCATCATCAGTATTATTACATATAGTACCTTTTCCTCATCTGGCGCTAAATTCTTCTTGCGTTTTTCTTTTGTTGGATTTGATGTGGAGGGAGAAACAACCACCTACGTCACTCATAAAAAAGAATAATAATAAATATAATAGAAGAATTCAAAGGCACAAACCAATTATACAAGCATAAACCATCAAACAAACGAGTATTTCATTACCTTGTCTCCAATCTTTTTAGATTTATGTTTCCCACCAATAATATCATTTCTGATTTGTTTGCTCCCGTCAAATCCTTGGAGCGACAACTCATCTTTTCCACCAGTGTCACTAAGGATCTCTTCTTCCCCCTTCACTGTTATGCTCTCTTTCTTCTTTGGCAAACCCCTTCGACGAGACGATCCATCATTTGATAAATGATCTTCAGATACATAAGTTGCCATTTTCTCACTCTGAGGTCCCTTTTTGCGGAAAAAATCAGGTGATTTCCCCTTTCTAGATTTAGTCGACGAAGCTAACTCTTTTGACGATGAACTCCTAGGTGAACTGTCTTTTTCTTGATTCTTACCATTACGGTGTACTTCAAAGAAATCCTTGCATCTAGTTATCCAAGCACGATCATAACCCTCCTCTGGTTTCATCAATGAATTAGGTTTTCTACCCCTTTTCTTTTGAACCGCTCCTGTGTCCCTTTCTTCTTGTTGTATTTCTGTAATGTCAGTATTTTCAAGCTCCTGCTGACAGCTCTTTAAAGTTCCCTGCGAATTGTAATCATCTGAAAGATTTCCATTAACAGTCTTCCTTTCAGGAGTGATATCTTCAGGCTCAGAATTGGATATCTCCTCATCAGACAAAACAACCTCTTTTGCCACCTGATTCATATAAAAGGATATTAAAAATAAACTTTATTAGCAAAATACACATGATATACTATAAAAAGAAAACTTCGACGTGATATATTTCAAGCATCCTTTATATTTGCACTGATACTCAAAAGCTATAGCACTGCAATTACAAAATATAGTACTCAAAACCATGAAACTCGGAATCTCTATGATATAGTGTCAGATATAACTTGCCTCTGGCTAGTTTGTTCCCATATTCAGAATGGTGTCCATTTGTAAAGTCAATGGAGCAGAATTTTTCTATCAGAAATTTAAATCAAATGGACTTGCAATTATGCAACGCACTGTACGAGTGATGAACTTACTAAGATTTGTAATACATTTTTTCAAAGAGAAAAGATCATTGATACCTGTCCCGTGCATATAATAAGATTACAATTCCAATTTCCTATAACTTACACAATGCTTATGCAACTTGCTGTAGGAGTAAACTTACTGGGTAGATTTGTAATGCATTTTTTCAAAGACAGGAGATCATGTATGCCTGTGCATATAATAAGATGATAATACTAATTTCCTATAACTTGGACAATGCTGCAGTTGAAAAAGAAAACGACATTGAAGAAAATGGCATTAAGAAGCATGTAACATACTGCTTTTCGTGGTAGAGATAGAAGCTTGATATTACTATCATAGATGTCATCTTCCAGACACCTCTAGCAGATCATCAATATGCAATGTGATTTTCACTCTCCATCAGATACTAAAATATTTAAAGAAAATAGAATATTCTCCAACAAATGCAAATAAAATAGCTCGAACCCGTATAAAAAATTTTCTTAAAATAATAATTTAAGGGAACAAAGTTCTGTTTTAAATGCAGAAAGTATTTAGAAGAAAAGCACCATGTTTCTCCTACTGGATCTGGATGTATCCCAGCAAATAGAAGTAACTATTTCAGCGTAGTCATCAATATCCAGGTTCATTGACTCCACCGCTTTTTTTAGATAATGTTTTAGTTTGCCGGAGCAGTTTCTAAAGACCTTCTCTCCCAACTCCCAGGAAATGGGAGAAACATTCTGAAACAAAAATTAATTTGTAAAAGGAATGACAAGAAAACATATAGAATAAATAATTGTGTCAAAGAGCATGTACGCAATCATTACCTTATTGTTCATTGTTACACTGACTAAAAGGGGACTCAGAAGCTGAAATGAGATTTCATCGCTTTCTTGTATCACCAAAGTCATGATAGTTTCCATGTGTGTGAATACACTAGGGGGATGATTGGACCTTCAGCAATAATACAACCTCACTCAACAGGCATAAAGAAAAAGAAAACTGTTGCTACAACAATGTGATCCAATGAAATATAGATAATTATATTCAAATGCTACAGGCCAACTCTTCAGACTTACCTAATGGTCTTGAAAAACAGTTGGAACATCTCACCAATTAGTGCATCACACTCTATGTCGACCATCATCAAGCATGACCTCACACTGGCCACAGTTTGAAGAATTTGCAGGGCTCTCTCATAAGTGCGACCAGACTCACAGGACAATTTCTCAAATGCAACCATAAACAATCCAAAAATTCCCTGTCATCAGCAACCTTAGACCAGTTAGTAAATGTGCAAATACCTTAGATGTGGAAAGAACATACATACATATAGATATAGAGAGAGAGATAAATCACTAATTTGAAATTATCTAATTTGCACAAGGAACAAGAATAAATGGATTCTGACAACCTTCATGCGATCATCACTATAAGGGAATTCTGGAGCAGATATTCTAGTGAGCTCATTAATACAAGATGCAACTGCAACTTGGACATTTGCATCAGAATGCTGTGAGAGTTCATCAGCAACCAGTGCCGTCATCAATGGTAGAAGTGCCCTCCCTGTTGATGTGGGAGGCTGTTGACATACCTTGGGTAAAAGGTTCTCTGCTTTCTGTATCAAAGAACGAAATACAAGACAAACAAACACATTCAGCTAAATATTAAATATAGTGAGACTAGGAAGAGAAGAATTGAGAGACATGGTGAATGTCAATGATGCATCGGACAAAATTAGCGAATCTGTCTGACAATTAAAATCGAAATGAGAACATTCTAAAATAAGCAAAGCTTTCTTCTATCAAGATTAAAAAAATGAACCATAAGGCAGCTCCATGAAAATCATTTCTCTACTCATAAAATGGTAAAACAACAATAAGTTTTACATCATCTAAACAGCTCATCAAACAAGGTTTTGCATACAAGTAAATAGATCTCAAACAAACATATAAGGGGTGCGAGCAAGTAGACCATCACAAATAAAGAAGATGAGATGTGTTCTTATTTCTTTAAAAAGGAAATAATTAGTATGTAACCCGCGCACAAGCAGATGTAAGATCTCCTTTAATCTCGCTACCAATCAAACCAGAACTAAAGGAAATCTATGGGAGATCAATTAGTCATTAGAAGCAAATCCAGCATAATGTTCTACTCTGATTGTTGCCAAGATAAGAGGAGAACATATAGATGGAAACATAAAATTCATGCCACCAAGTGTTCTACAAATGATTAACGCAGCCATTAAAGCATCAAGACATTAGTTTCAGCCAAATGGCAAAGATAAATCCAACACGCTAAAAAAATCTGCCCTTTCCAAATACCAGTATCTATCAACAAGGAAAAGAATTAAATGATGGAAATACGTTTTCACTCCAGTAACGCAATGTGAACAATCCAACAAAAACACTAAATTATGACTTTCATGGAAACAAATGAAGAAAAAACTTTAAAAGATTAAAACCTTCTCTCTTTCTTGAATTGACAGCTTTACAACATTCAACCAAAAATACAATATTATCTAATAGTTTTCATGAATTGCTTAGTATGTGGCTGTCCACTGCCATCTTCGAAACACACAAGCAAGTGAATCATCAAACACGTACCTAGGCTGACACTGGCTTGTTACAGACATAAAAAACATCAAACACAAATTATATTCAGTGTATCGTGTAAAATAATCAATTTTTTGAAGACATATATCGCATATGGAATATAAATTTTCGAAATTTGACCCACTAAACAAAATATTTATCACAAACATAACTCAGTTTATGCCCCAATAATGTTTTCTCGGACTAAGTACATTGAAATAAAAGTGGGTGTCTTCGCGCGTTTCTGGAAACTTGAGTTTCTACAAATATAATTGACATTTGCACAAATAGCTTCAGTACAAGATTTTAAAAATTTGAGCTTTTCTATATATGGAAGACACTCAGTACAAACAGATTCCATCTCTATACATATACTAAAAAAAAAAAAAAAAATCACATGAACATGGTGATTGAGTCTTACCTCAAGCAGGGTGAGTAGCTCATCAGTGGAGGAAGGAGATTTCAGAAGCTTGTTCCCAGCATCCCTTAGTTCATCTTCAAGCTCTTTCTGTGAAGCACCGTGACGAGAAGGAGAACCCATTTTTCTTTTTGTTCTAATCCAAAGTGCCCCTCAAAAAAACAATAAAAATTCAAGAATCCACAAGCCCACCTCAAATTTTTTCACTCAAACTCACAAAACTCTGGCGGAAAACCCTAGAAGCAGAAAAGGTAACGAATTTATAGCAAAGCCAGCTCAATACACAGCCAATGCTGCTGATGTATGAAATAGGTAAGTAAAATGGGGGTCTTTTGAAAAATGGCTTGCATGCAAAGCCCCGGATTTTGCCTCTCTTCATCAACTTCTACTAATTTTGGGGTTTCAAATCCGCGAAAATTTTTCCTTTTGTAGCTGGATTTGCTTTAATGAAAAATCGTGTGCGTGCATATGGTAAATGTTGGATGTTGCGTAGACTGTGCTTTGCTGTTGCCTTTTATTTGGCGGCATTTCTCAACTTTGCTGCTCACGGTGAAACTTATTTGGGATAAACGAAATAGAGGGAGAGGTTCAACTCTAAGTGGGCTATTTTGACCGAGTGAGTTGAAGATAATAATTGGAAAAACTCATATATAAGTTGTTTTCTTTCCTTCAATTCAAAAGTAAGGTAAATAATTTAAAAATTTAAAAATCGAGTATGAATTTAATGAACTAAAAATATTTATTAAATAAAGATAATAAAATCACAGTTTGTGTTTAATAGTCTCATATTCATAATTATAAGTTACAGATTTACTTACTGGTCACATATCGTCAAATTAATCCGTCACATATTATTTTGTGGTCACCGATCAAAAATATTGTAGGTCACATATTATTTTGAAATCACAAATCAAAAATTTTATAGGTCACAGTTTATTTATTTGGCCACAAATAAAAAAATTAGGGGTCACATATTATGAATCGATCGCAGATTTTTAAATTTGTTGGTCACAATTTATTTCTTTGGACACAAATAAAAAAATTATGGGTCATAGATTATGAATCAGTCACAGAATTTTATATTTGTTGGTCACAGCACCATGAACACACCCACCACACCACACTACTGCACCATCGTCGCCTACCAAAATCCACCCCTCTCCCAAAACTACCACACGGTCCACACCACAGCCATCACCCACCAACAAATAATCAAGTCCTCTACCGCCACCACCGTCAACACCTCCACCTGCACCACCAACATAAACCGCCTTACATTTTGTCACAAAAAACCATCATCATCACTGCCTCTAGCACCACCAGCACCTCTCGACAGCATGACCACCTCCATCATCGGACCGTACAAAATCGCCACCACACCAGAGCTAAGCAAAACCACCGTAAAACACTAACAGCACCACCACAAATCACCTGAAAAGCTACTACAAAGCCACCACTAATCGCCACAAATTCGGGGCGTTTAGAGCCACTACTTCCAGCTGAAGCGAGACGGCGGAGAAGATAGACGGTGGAGAGAGGGGGAAATGATGAAAAAGAAAGGGGAAATAGATCTAGGGCTTGGCCTTCCTTGCGTGGGCGTCGAAGTTGTCGCCATCCTCGCCGTGAGATAGCCCGCGATCATGAGACAGGTGAGAGAGAAACTGAGATAAGAGAATGAGAGAATAATTGAAATTATTAGGGTTTGTAATTAAATTGTGTGGATAATGTTTAATTTATAGATACCTGACTTTTAAATAATAAAACTTGGTCTCTGATTTTTGAATTGTGATCTTTAAACACCTAGTATTGTGTAATTTCCTCGTGGCTATTTTGGCTAATTAGCCCCCTCTGAACATTAAGGGCATGTTTGAGCCAACTTTTTTAAAAATAAGAATGAAAAATATAATCGTTATTGAGATCCACACAAGAGATAAAAAATTTGAATTGAAATGTTGATGTGATGGATAATGGTTATATTTTTCATTTTAGTGAGAAAAAAATATGGCTCAGCATCGCCGCCTCAAAGTCTGGCCACCACCGCGAGGTGGGAGGAGGCGACGACATCTCCACCGCTATGTACGCCAACAGGGTTTGATGCTCGTTGCCGAGCGCAAGGAGAATTTGGTGGTGGTGATTTAGAGATTTCCATGGTAGGAGGCTAACGTGCGATAAAATGAGGGTTGTGGTGTGGAAATGGGCAGAGGTGATGAAGTGGTGATGGCGACGGGTAGTTATAGTCTTTTTCAGGTGTCGACCAATCAAGAACAACTTGCGGATCTGGTATTCGATGTCTGTGACATTGAGGTTGTGGCGTCGCAGTACCGTCACATCTATTTTCTATTTTTTTCTTCATTTTTATTTTTGCCTTTGTTTGGATTTGATGTAGAGGTGGTGGTAGATTGTTTGATGGTTGTGGATTGAGGTAGAGGTGGTGGTGATGATGATGGTGGCAATGGTAATGCATCTAAGGTTGCGGTGCAGGCAGCGACGATGGTGGAGTGTTGCAGGTTGTGAAGGCGATAGTGGGGGATGGAGTGGGAAGAAGAGTGTTTGTGGGCAATTATTTGGTTTCTTGTGTGTGATAAAGTGGTGGGGGTGGGAGAAGGCGGTAGAAGAGGCGGCGGTGGTGGGAGGCGACGGTGGTGGTGTCGGCACTGTTGATGTCGGGAAAGAGAATCCTAATTTCAAGTTTTTGTTTTTGTTTTTTTGCTTTTTTAATTTAATTTGGTTATGGTGCATATTTTTGAAAGGTTTGGTATCGTGGATGGCACAAAACAAAGGTTTGGACAAAGTCTGCAAAAAAAGTAAAAGGTTTGGTACCGTGACTACAATTTTCTCTAATAATAATAATAAATAATAAAAGGACGAAACGATCATGGTGAGAAATAGGAAAGGAATGGACCATCGTTGAAAAATATGGAAAGATGAGTATATAACTGTCGAAAGATATTCATATTTGGTTCGGTATACTGTAAGGGGAAAAACAATAAGTTGAAAATTTCATTTAATAATGAGTTGAGTAATCTTTGTGAAAATTATGAAATACATGAATCAAAAGTAAATTTGATTGAGTGATTAAAATATAAACACGATCACACCTTCAAGAAAAATGGTGAATATCAAAATCAGTTAAATCAAGAATCTGTCTCGTGCCAACTTGTCTATACTTGTGACTACACTATCAAGCATGGTTTGTAAAAATTGGTAGGTTATAGAATTGAATAACTCTCGGAAATAGTTGATACATGAAATTGAGCAATTGGTGTACTGATACGCTTAAAATTGTGATTCCTTCTTGATCATTTACTTGAAACACTTTTTGAGGGGAATTGGTGGCTAATCGACAGAGCATTTAGTTGAAGATTGTGATGTTGTCGTGTCCACAACAATGGAACTCTTTTTTGACGAGACTAGCATAGTGACAAATCGCCAATTTAAGCCATAGATACTCTCTCGTGTTTATACATAAAACTCTTGTTTGAAATGGTTGGTAGCATGGCGATAAATCCCTAGTTGACGATTGTGTTCCTTTCTTGTGACAATAGATATGCAATAACACAATGACGTTGATCTAGTATTAAAAGACAAAAGAATAAATATCATTGAAAAAGTAGAAAGGCAGACATAAACCAAAATTCACATTTTAGATCCTATGTGCCGAGAGAAAAAAAAAAGAAAAAGAAAAAGAATAATCTGACGAACCTTATTTTGGATCGTTTTATAGATCTTAATGTAGTAAGACACATGCAATTCGTCGGCCATTAATAATAAATACATTATTCTATGTGGATGACAATACTTGTTTTATATGTTTTTGTTTGCTCGATAGAAAATTTGTTTGACATGTATACCTTGTGGACCCCTTTTTGTGTAAACGACTATTGAAAACTTAGTAAAACCAATTTCATTTGTTAGTGTCAATTATGCAAAAGGTATAAAACTTTACCCTTTTTTAAAAACTACTAGTAAACGCACGTGCAAAGCACGTGGCATAGTATAGTTGGTACTTGGTATATAATACCATCAGGAAAATTAGGAAGACCAACTTCGATCAAACATAGACAAAATGTGGTGGTATACAATTACGGATAATACTTCGAAGTATTGCAATAACTCAACACATTGAAGCTGAAGTATTATAACTATAATTACAAACAAAGTATTGCAATAACTCAACATCATTGAAGTTAAAGAAGTGACGAAAATTGTTTACAAATTTTAGCCAATGCACTTTGAATCATCTCAATTGAACATCGAAAGATAACGTTACGATGAAAATACAGACCGCTGCTCAAGGACCGTTCACTGGCTGCCCACTAGGCGCTCGAGCGGTGGTTCGATGGACAGAAACCCCAGTTCGCATAAACCTATTATTTTTCTATCACAATCAACCTAAAACACTTCTATTATAAATATAAAAGACATGGAACGTCCCAAAGTGTGACTAAACATTATTTTCATTATAGAGATCATTATTTGAAGATCGATTACACATTCCCAAATATCTCTTTCTTCAACCTTCCATTGATTCATATATTCATCCCAAACATCAATCAAATGATAGCGATTACATATAAAGTCGATTGGATCTAAAGCATACCACTTACAAGAAGAACAAAGATTGAATCCCCATTTACTTAAAAATTTAAAATAGAAAAATCAAAGCGTACTAGGCTAAGGAACCATGAATTTCAGGTATTAGAATGATGCTTCGGGGCCGGCTCAAAAATAGGTGGGCGATCCCCCCCTCCCCAGTTTCTTGGCCAAGAAACATTCCCCTCTTTTAAAATGGAACAGCGTCAGCGCAATCATATTTTGCCCGAGAGATGTTAGTTTAACAGTAGAGTGAAAATGACGGGTAAGTTACTTATTTTGACTAATAAAAGTTTGCAATTATTTTTATTAAAAAAAGCAGCAATGTTGACGAGAGGTCCGTTTCCATATTGCAGTTAGTGCAAATGCGCAATATTTCAAAATTGTCATCAACAATCCAGAATATTTGAATTCTCCCATCAAAGCATTCACCTAAATTGTAAAAATATAAATCAAAACAAGCACAAAGATACAACTCCAGAAATCAACTAACTGAATCCAGCAACGATGAAATTTAGTTTAAATTGCTTTACCTCGGTGCAGCCCTTGCACTCATAGATGAATGGTAATTGGTGCTTCTTTCTTTCCTGTAGGAGCTATAGACATCATCATATTGACTAGCCTCGTTTGGATCAGCTTTTGCCCCTAGCCCCAACCTGCCAGAACTACTAGATCCGGGTTTTTGCTCTACACTTCCATCGTCAAAAGTCTCAGAATTTGGGTCCGTATTTAGACCTGGAGGTGGAGGAATGCAGGCCCCTCCCTTACGGACTGGAAGCTCTCTTTCGTAATCATAATCCTCAGCGTCCCTTGACTCAGATGGTTTCACAGCTCCTTCAGATGGATTAACCTCACCAATATCTCTAAAGAACTTCGACACTCTCTCATTGATTTCAGATGGGGATATATTGGAAGGAGGTATAACAGTGGGAATATCCAGGGGGCTCATTGGAGAGTAAGGCACCCCACTACCTATCTGCATTTTTCTCACCATACCGGGAATGAGACCAGGAGGGAACAGAGGATATGGAGGCAGTTTTTCACCAACCTTGCCAAGATGAGGTGCAGGTGGTTGATTTGATTGTTGTATAGAAGATGGCATGGGCATAGATCCGGCAAACCCACTGGAAGGAACAGATGTAGGATGAAATTGTTGGGGTGCTACAGATGGTGCCATTGATGGTATAAGAGGAGCTTGTTCGTGAACCACCATATTTGGAACCGAAATTTGCTTATCAGGCTGCCACTGCAATGAATTATGATTTGCCGCTTGGTGGGGTCCTACATGGGAAGTAAAAGTTACCAGAGCAAGTAGAGAATGTTTGAAGTTTCATGAAAAAAATACTTTGGTTTATTTTCATTCAAAAACTGCTAGAAGGAACAGAAGCTACCTATGGCCACAGAAGGATCTAATGCAACCGCAGATAAGTCTCTGTGAGGACCTGGAAGAGAATTCTGAGCCAGCCCAGTCATCATCTCATTTTCAAGCCCACGAACAGTATCCTGATCAAAAACATCCTTGGAAGCCCAGAATTGTAAAATTTTCTGAAGGCGGGACTGGTTTTCTTCCTTGTTCAGAGGGTTGTGGTAAATCCTTGCCAGCATAGAACCTAAGACCGGCTTAAATGCAAGTGCCTCGTTATCCAACTCATGAGGATTGACCCGCCTCTGCAAGCTGTATATTTCAGAAATCCAAACATAAATATGTGGAAGAAACATAATGAACTCTGAGGAACCCTTCAGATCTTAAATATCTATAATGTCCTGATATATGTTTCCTTTCACAAGCGACTAAATGATAAATTTGCTTTCTAGGAGGGGGATGATGTTGGCGCTGTAACACCTAAAAGGGCTACTTCAAAACTACTCGTACACAATAGTCCGCATTTAATAGTGTAATGGCACGTAGCAGACAAATGACATTCTTATAAAGAATTTAATGAAGAAATAGAGAGAAACCAAAGCCAGAATAGCTTTGCTTTTGCAAGTGCTTTTAAAAATATCAAATTAGCAAAAAACTGAAAATTATGAAAGCAATGTGACTGGCATGCCAGGGCTGAAACTTCTCAAGTTCTTCCAAGACAACGTAGTCCACGCAGGCTGCAGCAACCCTCCGAATGTCAGTTCATCATCGATGGAGTAAGAACCTAATACTCTACCCTCGTAGCATGTCCACATATGTTTCTCAAAATAAATAAGACTAAAAACTGGCTTAGGCCTTGTTTGATTTTGATTTTTTCAAAATCACTTTTCCTCGAACTCATTATCAACCACACATTTTTCAATAAAAATTTACTTTTCACAAAATCACTTCTCAAAAATAAAATAAAAAAAGGTTTAAAGTTACTCACTACTCTGGGAGCTTTTATACTGATCTTAAGAGTGCAACTTATGAAGGTCGACTCACCCTTCAACTAGCTGGTTCACATCAATACCAAATTTGTAATTTTTTTATTTCGCGCCATTCTCAATAATCTTCAACATTTCTCGACCACAGAATATACTTCATCAATAGGATTTAAAAAGTGCAAAAGTAAAGGTAAAATATTCACGTGATCAGGGAAATGAAAGGATATAGATGACTAAAACTGAAGAAGAAAAGCATCACGTGAAAACAGCAAATATTTAGAATTTGTAATCAACAATTTATAAAGAAGTATCAAGCTTTTAGAAATTGAAGACTACCTGTCAAATAGAATATCATTGGCAAGGTAAATTATATGCAGTTGTCTCTCGGGATCATCAAAGGAAAATATCCTGTCTCTAAGTGCCTCGGCCAGAGCAGGCACAAAAGGAGATCTTTGCATAAACCAAGTCTTCGCACCTTTGATCGACTCTTTGGTACCAGTGAGACTGTTGAGAACACCATTCAGCTCCATTTCAACATCAGAAGGAAGTGGTCTAGATAAACCTTTGAAAGACCTAAAAGACTGATCATATTCAGGACGACCATGACCAATGAAAGGCTGAGATTTGTGGGGGAGCTGCTGCTCATAGAATGGTGGAAAAGGATGTTGCTGCAAGTGAGGTGCACCCAACACTGAAGAAGAAACCCCTGCAGCAGCATTAGGAGCATTCATAGGGGAAGACCCCATTATGGGGTTGGGAGGATGCATCATGGGCAAAGAAGAGGGTGGGAAAGGAGGGGTGAAAGGACCCCCTAGATGTCTTGTTGCCACCCAAAGCTTATAGCGGTAGTAACCATGGCCTTCCCCGCCAAAGAGGAAATTGTAAGCAGGGTTTTCTTGCTCTCTTTCGCGAACCACAGCTTCAAACTCGGGACCATTCTTGACAGCATACTCAACTAATTTATCAATACGCTTCTGTAGTTCAGGATCAGATGGAGGTGGAGCAGGAGGTGTTGCAGAGTCATATGGGCTGTGGAAAGGAGAGGGAACAAGATGAGGAGGCACGTGTGGTGGGAAGGCAGGCGGTGGCTGCTGGTGAAGGTGAGGAAGAGGAGGATGTGGATAGTGTTGGTGTTGTTGGTGTTGCTGCATTTGCTGTGCGTATGGAAACTGTTGGAGAGGAGGATGTGGGGGCAGAAAAGGAGGACCATGAACAGATGGAGGAAATTGTTGATGTTGAGGATGAAAACCATATTGTTGCTGTTGTTGAATATTTGTGACTTGCTGCTGTTGAGCAAATGCCATAGCGGCAGCATAATCATGAGACCGATCCATAAGCAAATATAGAACTTGAAATTTCTGTAGTATGCAGCCCAGAGAAAATTATTCTGATCATATGATTCAACAAAAAAAAAAAGTAAGAACAAGTCATTGTTAACGAAATAGAAGAGCAGATTAAATTCCAATTTAATAATATGCAATACATATAGAACTTGTTTGGTTTAGATTTTTTGGAGGAAGAATTGATTTTGAATAGTGATATGATGGGAATGTGTGGTTGAAAAAGAAGAAAAAGTTATTGATGTGATGGAAAAAATTATTTTATTAAAGAATGTGTTGTTAAAAATGAGAATTGATTTACTGTAGAAAATCAGATTTTAGTTAAAGTCCAATGGAGTAGGCATGATAGAGAAGAGGCAACTTGGGAAAGAGAAAATGAGATTTTAGCCAAATACCAGACATTTTCAAATTAAGAGCTTGTTTGGTTTAGATTTTTTGGAGGAAGAATTGATTTTGAATAGTGATATGATGGGAATATGTAGTTGAAAAAGAAGAAAAAAGTATTGATATGATGTAAAATATTATTTTATTGAAGAATGTGTGGTTGAAAAATGAGAATTGATTTACTGTAGCATTGTAAAATCCAAACCAAACAGGCTCATTAAAAAAAAAAAATAGTGAATGAATGAAGCAAAACAGAGGCTGGGTAAACAAGACTTGACTTCTTCAACTATAAACATGAAATTTTAACTTTAAGAAGTTAATAAACTATTCAAACTACACAAGAACATTAATAGAAACTAGAAAACGTCATATTGGTATCAGATCTATAATATAGAAATTTAAAAATGCAGTTTAAAAAATGATAGATTCTTATCATGTTTGCTTAAAAAAATGGCATGAAAATGTGTCTATTTTGTGTAAAGTTCACACTTACTCCAGCAAGAAAAACTTGTCTTAGTCACCAAATATTTTTCCAGTAATTTATTTAGGAAAAGAAATTGAAGCAGAAACATTTCGGTAGGCAGGAGAAACAGGAGGATATTTTGAGAAAAAAAAAATGAAGATGAATTAAATTCTAGTAACTATGTTCTACTATATTTAGACGGAAAATGATTGTTGTATTGTGTTATTAAGAAAACTTGAGAACTAAATAGACAGCTCCTTCGTCAAAATGGCAGATACAAGGTAAAGGGAGGAATATAGGAACATAACTTTTGAATTAGAAATTCTCCAGATTTGTCGTCACCTCTGATTATGCCAATTTTCATGTAGATCCTTGCAAACTTTAATATGAAGTTAATGGCCAATTTTCGTCCCCCCACCTTCCCCTCCATCCTCGCCACTTACAAACAAACAAACACTCTCTGTGATTCATAAATTCCAACACAAAAGCTCAAAGCTTTTTTTAATATTCTACATTTCATGGTGCACTTGAAAGCTCTGATTGTCTGATTATAAATGGAATGTGATATTTTTTGTTACAGGTTTCTGAAAAATTATATGAAGTCGTTGCTTATCTTTATATTGTCTCTCATAAAAAACAAGAACACAACATTTGAACCACCTATATAAAAGAGCTCGCTTCAATATAACAATTTCTTAAGCCTGTTACACATAAAATTTTCAGATTCAAGTGAAGGTCAGCATACTTTGGAGCTATAATCGACATTCACCACCAAGTTAATGTACAGTTAAATATTTATGCAGTTAACAGAGACTGATATGCTGCAAATTCTAATTCTTTCAGTAAAACAAAATTTCATTGTTAGCTAAAAATGGACATGGTGCAATTAAGAAGAACTGTGCAAAAGATTTCTCAAAATGGCTAATTGTGCAAAAAAGTGAATCTTTATTCAACACAAACCCTGTAATGGTATAATGGAATTAGTTGTGGCCTTAGATTGTACGTATATGTTGGCGCATGAAAGAAATAGAAAGAAGGTTACAAAAACTAAGACTACCTCAGATCTCCAAATGATATAAAAAGAACAGAAAATATAAAAACATGTTTCTCAGATTTTGAACCTTCGTAAACTTGTGGATTAACCAATAAAAAATAATGAATTAAAGTTCAAACGTTGCCTCCTACAAATGAAGGCGGAGTCCTTTTTTTCTTATAATAAACTTGTCACAACTAATGACATTAAAAACTACAAACTTTCAAGAATTACTTGGTTTTTTTCCTCTCAAAGTCAATTCCTTTCAATTCATGCGGATGATATACTCGTTACATTTTCTAGTACTTATTCTTACCCATAGAAACAAATGACACTCACAAACCACCCTCGTGCCATGATGTCATCACAAGCATAGAAGTAACCTCGTTAGCAATCCTCATTGCGTTCTTTGTTAGGTAGTTCACACCTCATGTCTACGACATATTGAAGACTACCGCAAGACAACATAATATTATTTTGATTTCAGCAGCATACAAGTGATTGAGCAAAAATATATTATTTGCATTTCCAACTAATCTGCGCAAATTTTCGAGCAAGACTACTTTAGGTAAATCTAACAAACTAATTACAACAAAATCACTGACATGTCAAAGAATCCCAAATTGAAGCGTCAAACCCTAGTCCTGATTGGAAGTAAGAAAGGAAAGATATGGACGCATACACGAGAAGAGGAAGAAAAACATAGAGAGGAATTGGGGAGTACCTGATATAGTTGCCTCACAACCGAATTGAGAGAGCGTTAAAATAAGAACTGCAGACATCCGATTTACGTATTTCCTGAGTTGACGTGGGGACTTGGGGAGAAGGCTTGAGGGCAATAGTGAAAGGGAAGAGAGAATAAGCCGAACTGAGTTAAACGGGTGCTGAGAGGACGTTGGTTAATTGAAATTTTATTCTTATATTCATTTTTAATCACACATTCTTCAATAAAATAAAATTTTTCATCATATCAATAATTTTTCATTCTTTTTTAACTAAACATTCTTTATCAATTTACTATTTCAAAATACATTCTTCCAAAATAATGTGGTTCTAACACGCCTTTAGTCAAAATTACGTTCAGGCACCCCACCAAATAAAATTTCAGAATACATTCACCGCGCGTCAGGCCCCACCTTGCATTTTGTCAAGATTTTTATCAAATTTTTTTGTAAGCCTGGCATGGTTCATGTGTTGTGTGTGGCTGAAAAAAAAAAAAAATTATTGATGTGATGAAAAAATATTATTTTATTGAAAAATGTGTGGTAGAAAATGAATAGAATAATGAAAATAAAAATTTTAGGATGTGTTTGAGCTACACTATTTTGGAAGAATGTATTCTAAAATAGTAAATTAACGGAGAATGTGTGATTGAAAAATAAAGAAAAATTATTGATGTGATGGAAAATATTATTTTATTAAAGAATTTGTGGTTGAAAATAAATAAAAGAATGAAAATAAAAATTTTAATGTGTACCAAACAATGATTTAATGTTGTTCAAACAGGGGCTAATTGTATAAACTATTAAGAAAATATAGTATTTTATAATGTTAGATATCCTATATGTATTATTTTAATTATTAAATGATTTTTAAAATGATTAAAAATTTAAAATAATATTAAAATTATAATTTTTTTTTTTACTCATGGGCCTCGTCTAGATCAGCTTAAACTTGTAAAACTTGAAACTTTGTCTCAATGCTTATCCACGTTTTACGCCTTTAAAACACTGATTTAAATGGGACCTAGATAATATCTATTATTCATTCATATCATTTTAATGAAAACTACGTCAATTTGCATTGGAGATGGTTTTTTTTTTTTTTCCAAATTATTTATTTCTAGTTACATGGCAATCCTTTTAAGCAATGGAGGTTAGCTTCGGATGCTTTAGGAGTTATATTCTTCTGTTATTGAAAACTCCTCAGAAATAAGCTAACTCAGAGTGTGTTTGGTACACATTAANCTCACAAACCATGTTTGTGTGATTGGTCTTATAGATATATTTCGACGTGTGTGTGTTTGACCCACATTATTTTAGAAGAATGCATTTTGGAATAGTAGATTGATGGAGAATGTATAATTGAAAAAGAAGAAAAAGTTATTGATGTGATGTAAAATATTATTTTATTGAAGAATGTGTGTTGAAAATGAGTAAAAAAATGAGAATGAAAAAAATAATGTGGGACAAACAGGGACTCAATGGTTAATTGTCACGATTGCTCAACACAAGTTAAGCAACTATGCTTGCATGCATTCAAAATTATTACTGTTTCCACATTTCTGATTTCCCGATTCTCACTAAGGTAAAATAAGAGTAACTTTACCCTTTCGGAGGGTGGTTGAGTTGGTGGAGCAGGTGAATGCGGAAATCGAAAGCCACGAGTTCGAATCAACTGTCAACACTTCATCGGTCAAACTCGTCGCACTGAGCTTGCCTAGTGTTGTTTATTTCTTATGTGTGATTTGCGAGCTATTGCACATAGAGCGATATTTACACAGTGTGCACTCACGGGTAACGACTGGAAGTTCCTACGTAAAAAATAAATAAATAAAAGTCGCTTTTTTAAAAAAAAAACTTTTATTCAAAAATAAGAATGGATAGTAGTGGTTGATAGCACCGGCCCTTAAAACTCGTAGGATTTTCAATAATGAACCACCGGGTTTCAATCTTCGTCTCATTTTTCATTTCTCATTGAATATATTTGTTTATATTCATTTTTGCTCGGATTGATATCACAAAATAAAGGGGAATGGCTCGACTATCTCACCTATCGCAGCTAGAATAATAAAATTGATATAAACGAGTTCTAAAAAAATGAAAAAACAATACATTTTAATGATATCTTGATCACAATTTGTATGATATGTTGATTGGCATGTCAACCTCCATTATCCTTTCAAGGCCTATCTAAAAAGCAATTTGGCTATTTGTACAGCCCGAGGTGCACAGCTCGGGTCACAGCACTCTCACAAAACGGCGGGCCCCGCCTCTACATGTGATTATTTTAATTGCGGGGCCCGCCCCTGCATGTGAGACGACTGTGATCCGAGCTGTCACCTGTGCTGTGGTTGTAGCATTGCTCATCTAAAAAGTGTCAGGTGCTTTTTAACCTTAAATAATTGAATTGAATGTTTGTTGTTCAAAAATTCTTATTTGAACAATTTATACAATTTATTTATAGCATTTAGATATTTTCAATTCTTTCGCATCTGAACTACATATTGTTCCACGTATGAGGAACAATATCTTTCGAGTTCAGTTCGAATTCATCCTGTAAATGTCATATTTTTCTCGACGGTGTAGTTTAGCCTAACAAATAAAGAATTACTATTAACATTCCCGTCATTTTGATAATCGTCACCTTTAATGCGCAAAAGTGTGTCCGCGTCCCCTCCATTTGATGGACAAACAAGAAAGAATTTTTCAGAGCAATTAGAGCCATAAATAAACTTTTTTATACGAACATTCAGTACACGTATCTGTTTATGTAACACTAAACTATTATTCGATTCAAGACATTCTTAACTCAACAAAACATGTTTTATATTCCGACACTTCATTTCCTCAGAAATCACACGTAAAAAACTCAAGAAGTTCATTCATTCACAGCTCGCGTACGTTGAAAGGGGAACTAGAGGTTGTTTCCACCATTAATAAATGAATCCTTCATGAACATTTCGAAATTATATAAAAAGAAAAAAAAAATCAAATCCCATAATTATTTCTTTCTTTAAACAACTATTATTATTTTGTCAAAAAATAAAAAATAAAAAATGCATATGCCTATAAAAGAAAGAAATGGTTCGTATTATTGCGTAGCCCTAATTTTATCAGCTGCCCCGTTCATAGCCGCCTCACATTCGTTATCATGTTCCTCCCATCCGAAACCCCAAAACCCTGAAACTTCATAATATTAATATATATTTCATGCCCAACGTGTATTTTAATATATGTATCTTTATGTATATTGGCACTGGATTTAAATTATAGCAATAATTTCATTGATTCGTTGTATCAAGATCCAAGATTTGTTGATTTCACAAGGTATTTGTTGTTTTAATTCACAATTGTTGTATGTTTGTTCATTCTTTTTATTTGGCTGTTGGAATTAGGGGCTGATCTTGCATTTTCTGGATTTTTATGTAGTTTTTATTTGGAATTTGAAGGCTTTTGACAGACCAATCCAAGGGCTCTTCAAATGTTCAAATTTTGATTGAGAAAA
Organism: Fraxinus baroniana; assembly: GCA_903798355.1. Lineage (NCBI taxonomy): Eukaryota > Viridiplantae > Streptophyta > Magnoliopsida > Lamiales > Oleaceae > Fraxinus > Fraxinus baroniana. Next base: position 18,346 of record CAIGRO010143625.1, on the reverse strand, counting down.
ATCTGTTCAATTCGTCGAATAAATTTTATCTGAAAATCTTTGTGGGAGATGTCACTTTTAACTAAAAGCGAGTCGATTCAGATTCGGGAGGTTTGGGCTGATAATCTGGACCAAGAATTTGCCCTAATTCGTGATATTGTCGATGATTACCCATATATTGCCATGGATACTGAGTTCCCGGGTATTGTAATCCGACCCGTGGGAAATTTCAAGAATTCCAGTGACTATCATTACCAAACTTTGAAAGCCAATGTTGATTTACTGAAGCTGATTCAGTTAGGGCTTACATTTTCGGATGACAAGGGAAATTTACCCACTTGTGGAACAGAAAAGTATTTCATTTGGCAATTCAATTTCCGGGAATTTAATCCAAATGAGGATGTATTTGCCAATGATTCGATTGAATTGTTGCGCCAGAGTGGCATTGATTTCTCAAAGAATATCGAGAAGGGCATTGACGCCAAGCGATTTGGGGAGCTTTTGATGTCATCAGGGATTGTTTTAAACGATAATGTGTACTGGGTGACTTTCCATAGCGGCTATGATTTTGGGTACTTGCTCAAGCTCTTGACTTGCCAGAGCTTGCCCGATACACAAGAGGGGTTCTTTACTATGATCCATATGTATTTTCCCGTGCTTTATGATATTAAGCATTTGATGAAGTTCTGTAACAGTCTACACGGGGGTTTGAATAAGCTGGCCGAGTTGTTGGAGGTGGAAAGAGTCGGGGTTTGCCATCAGGCGGGTTCGGATAGTTTGCTCACATCTTTTGCTTTCAGGAAGTTGAAGGAGAACTTTTTTAGTGGTTCCCTGGAGAAATATTCCGGAGTGTTGTACGGTCTAGGCGTTGAGAATGGACAGAATACAAACTGAGGATAGGGGAAAAGGTGAAATAAAAAAAAAAAAAGTGATATCATAGATAATGTACTACATTGTGTGGGCATGTTTACAAGGATGCCACCCTTCTTTGTATAATCTTGAATTAAAGGTTTGTTTATTTAATGAAATATTTCGTAATGTTTACAAGGATGCCACCCTTCTTTGTATAATCTTGAAGTAAAGGTTTGTTTATTTAATGAAATATTTCATAATGTTGGAGTTTTATATCTCCTGCTGCTCTTTGTTGTTGACATATTTTTCATATTTCTGCTTCAAGATTTATTGTTAAGGTTCTTTTGATCAAGAAAACCCCAATCAAAAAGTTTGATTCTTGTTCAGGTTGAAGTTGGGAATTCTTGGTTCTCGACCATGTTTAAGACAGGATTTTTCCTTGGATATTTGGAAACATGCTGTTGGATTGTGAGTGATATCCAATGTGCCAAGGTGAAGTCAACATTACTTTTGACAATCAAATCTACAGAAAATTTGGAGAAATGAACTCGAATTTTTTCAAAGGAATTGACATTCAGAACCTTCTCGGCCAACATTTCATGTTCTCGTGGTTAATTTTATTTTCATTTTTTCGCCTTGGAATGCTGTTGGACTTGGTTGGATCTTATGATCAGTCGACTGGTTAGTTTTAAAGGCACAAGTGCCCAGATCAACGGATTTAGACATGCAACTTGTATTTTCGAAGTGCACGGTCAAGAACTCAAGATGCCTAGTGTGAATAGGCCTATTCATCCAAACAAACTGAAGAAGACATAAATCGCACACCATGGTGAAAAAATCCATGCCTAGTGCTTTCTTTGAAGCAGTAGACACTACGAACTCTCATCACAAAGTGAAACAACTAAGCAATATAACTTTCCCCTTTTGATTTTTAAGTCAGCATTTTGCACTAGGTTTCTCGTACTTGTTTTTTCTCTCTGTTTTTTCACCTGAAGGCCTTATGACTACGTCTCTAAACCATGAACCGGCCCAACATCACACACAAAGCCAAAGCCAAAGCAAACAACCATGTTTGCACACTAGTTCATTTCTCATGCATGAAAAGAGAGGGCATCCAGTGGCACCAGAGGTAGAATAATAGGGTGGAGACTACACAATTGGTTCACGACATTTGAATATGAATGCAGCATACTTCTCTCCGTTTTTCCTTGCTTTTCACTTTCAAAACATGCAATTGCCAAGAGCGTTTAGTATATTAACATATTACGGTAATGTAACTAATAATTTATATCTAGAAATAAAAATATCACACAGGCTTCACAATAAAAAGCAACGTTTAACAAGATACCAAATTCAAATTCTCTAGTGTTCAATCACAAAGCACTAAATTCTGTTTTAATTAAGAACAGTACATAGTATCGCATAGTCTAAATAAACATGGCACAACTTCATAGAATACGAAGACTACAATTGAAAATGGTGGGGGCAATCCTGTCCAATTTCGGCTTCTCCCACAACTATCCTCCAAACTTCCCTCTCCAGCTGCTTCCTAGCCACAAATGAAAGAAAAATGAAAATTTTGATTAGAGATATTTCTTATAAAACCAGACTTCTTCGCATCTGCACGTGAGCCTAGGATGCATGCACATAAAAATAATCAAACACAACACAATAGACACCCTGGGTACATATCTCAACTTTCATCCGATTTTCTTTTACTTTAATATGAAATTAGCGCACAGAGAGAGAGAGAGATGCACCAGAACTCATCTCTTGCGCTTGAGAGTCTTCAATTGCTTGAAGATGTAATTGATGACTTCCTTCAGCGTGGCTTTCCTATTTTCCTTGTAGTTCCACAGCTCAGGAACCACATACCGACCACTTGGGTTGTATTCATTCATTTCACGGAAGGCTTTAGTAACTGCATCATAAATTTCGTCCCCCCATTCATCCTTAAGGTTTCTTAGCAATTCATCATCTTCATTCAATATTTCCTACATAGTTCAGCAAGACATTAATATATAATATTCAAATAGTTCTCTGCCAATATTACATCAAGCATAAAGGCGAAGATACCACCTTCGAATTCTAATTCATGTTCAAACAAAATTCAAAAGAATAAAAAATTTCAATAGGAATAATAGGGCATTGATATCTTGATTTAAGTCTCCACAGATCTTTTAGACATTTAAGCCTGCTGAAAGTGAAGAATTTTAAAAATATAGACAGAAACAAGATCAGATCATTAATGACCTACCTGAGGATTTCCCTTGTCATCTGTGGTGACTTTGACTGGGTACCATTGAGGATTTTTCAGTTTTTCTTGCCATAGGGAGCAAAGTTCGAGGGCCTTTATCTCAGCTTCTTCAGCTGGGAATCTCAGATTGCATGCATTCTTGAACGCTTTCTCATCGACTTCTCCCATCATCTTTAGCCCAATATTAACACGACTGCTACTTAGCATCTCACGCAAACTCTGAAAGTAAATAAGACAAATGGAATTATTCATGGCACGCAAACTCTGAAAGTAAATAAGACAAATGGAATTATTCATGGCATGGTGACTAGTTAATGACCCTGAAAGTAAAAACGACAAAATTGGAAATATTCATAACTCGCGATGACATGAAGATATCATACCGTTATTAATTCTTTACGAGCCAGTTGTAGCTCGTCATTACTAGTGCGCTCCTTGACAGTCAATTGTAGATTTAAATCTTCGAGATTATCCATTTCCTCAATTTTCTCCTCCAGCTGCTCATTCATCTCCTTTATCTTTTTCTGGACAGCTGCATCATCTTTTCCCAGATGCTTCATCACCTCTAGTTTTCCTTTTAATTCTTCAATTTCCATTTCTCGTTTTTGCTTCTCATCTAGATTCTTTTCTAACTCGAGAACCTTTTTCAGAGCTTCCTCTTTCTCTTTCTGCATAATATATAAGTCAAAGTATATTGAAAAGTAATAGAACTTGGACTCATAAGTAATGATAAATATGTAAATAAATGTGCATACTAGCATGCACCTATTGGAGGGAGAAAAGACACAGCATTAAAGGCACACCTTATGTTCTTCTGCTAGCCTCAGGACATTTTCATCAGCTTTTCTCTGCTCCTCCGAAGCCATTTGAAGTGCATTATTTCTCATATCATTCTGACAAATACATAATTTTAGCACGATGTGATAATCAACAATTAATTTTCATTTGCAGCGTTATAACTAGAAATAATTCATCAGCTATGACCTTTCACATGATATAGTATAAATAATGAACCACCTTTTTTTTCTCCTCTTCAAGTTTCAGTCTCTCGCGTTCCGTCAAGGCCTCACGTTTGTTCAGTTCTTTACTCCACGAATCAAGTCGTCTTTTCTTGTTTTCCAACTCTATGTTTAACGTCTCCTGTTCATCTAAAACTCTCCTTACACGCTCCCGTGAATCACGTTGCAGCTTCCTTGTTTCTGAAAGAACACGACACTCAGAAACACATTAATTACTATCAAAACCTGGGATAAAGAAAACTTAATATATTGATCATTTTATGACTGATCTAATCAATCGTATGCTATGGAGAGGTTTCCTTAGAAAAAGTCTATCAAGCAGATAAAGTTGTGACTTTGTTGGATTCCATGGCAACAAGAAATGACATGGCTATGTAAATTAATCAAGTTGAGAACTAAAACATTTTGAATTGTAAGTAAAAACTTAAAACTTTAAGCTACCAGGGAGGACAATTTCCTATAATATCAAGGACATAAATAGTTACCATCTGTGCAGAAATCTAACATAATGCAATATGAGATAAGAGGTGAATGACAAACCTTCATCGAAACGACGGTGAAGTATGTCTTTCTCTTGAAGCATCCTACTAAGGGACATTGCCTTTTCATTGTACTTGATCTGCAAGTGATCCAGATTTTCATTTTTCATGTCTATCTCATTGGCTAGATTAGCCACGATTTTTTCCTTGTCTTTAGCTGCTTCCTCGACAATGTCAGCGATTGTCTTTAATTCTCCATTTTTCCTAAGGTAATCTCCCACTGCCCCTTCTGAATTATAATCATCTTCACGAGCAAACCAGCCATATATATTTGAACCAGGAGAAGTTCTACGCTCATCCCATTCTTTCTTACTATGACCATCAGCTTCAAAAAACTTTTCGAACAACATGACATTCTTAAACCCACTCCAATCATTATCAAATTGTAATACAGCTTGTGCTGTGCGCTTTTGGTGATCCCAGAAAATCTCGACCTTTAAAGGCTTGTACCTGGAAAATTTTTCCAACCAGTATCCACTGCTATCCACACATTGTCCATCGCTCGGCTCATTCAGTATGTTAATAATTATTCCCGTCCAAGGCCAGCAGTACAAGTCATTCTGCTCAGATTTAACAGCAGGTGCAGGTGTAACCACATGCTGAGGAAGTGGTTCCGCCTTGTCAGCTAGGTCAGTTTCCAAGTACTTAGCCAATGCAAGATGATTTGCCTTCTGCTTTGCACTTCGGTTGGAAGAGCCTTTGCCTGCCCCAATTGCATGTTGAAAAAGATGATTGTACTGGTAATCTTGTTTTTTCTTTCCAGCGCAGAATGGGCACCTAAGGGTACCATTTCGGCCCGTCACTTTGTAAACACCAGCCTTCAGTTCCTCATAAGGTTTTTCAACATATTCATTAATCTCCGAATCACTGATATCCGACTCTGAATCAGAGCTGCTTCCCATCCGACTTGATAATATGATGAATAATAGGAATGAAACGAATGTTAGTCCAGCAAGAAGATGAAAACTAGCTCGAGTTTTGAGTACCCATCAGTAAATATAGGAATACTAATTAGGAGTAATGACCATATGGTGATCTCCAAATGAGCAATATAATTTTAACAAATAGCAGTTCGTGGTGATTCAAGACCCTTGAAAGTAACATAACGTGCTAATTACATATATTGACTAGAAAACCAGCACAAGCCAAAATGTGACAGCAGACTGAATTGATATGATGATCTGAATGAAGCAGAGAGGGGAAAATGCTGAACATCGAGTTTTTCGTTATGGATTTAACGATGATAAAAATATAAAACAATATTACGACACTACTAAAAATGACATAATTTATAAATTACACTCGTTTCTTGCGAGTTTTAATAATCTGTTATCGTTGTACAATAACCTCATTATCGAGCTTCAAAAATATAAAAATCACAAATATCTGTACTTCCTCTTATTACATTGCGCTAACGGGGTATGGTCTAAATGTGCAACTGGCCATTGGCACGGATAGACTAGTTTAAAGTTGGGCTGATCTTGTTAATTTTGGAATGGTAAGTTTTCCCCTTCAACTTTTCAAGTTGGCGGGCTTAGACAGGTTGAGCTTTCCTACCATTTATCATTCGACAATAGAAGGACATAGTCATCATTTACACACGTTAAAACCTCAGTCCTGCGCTAAAAGGTAAGAGAGGTACCATCTTCCAGTGCAAGCATCAAATTTTTTCACTTTCAATTTCCACACGCAATAACTTACATTTCTATATATCTTTCCAAATTCCAAGAACAAACTCGAGAAATTAAGCACAAAAAGATGGCCAAAGACAGGAAAATAGGGGTGGTTATGGACTTCAGCAAAATGGCATTGCAATGGGCTATTGACAATTTACACAAATCAAAATAACAAAAAATAAGAAAAGAAAAACGAGTATATGTTGGGGTTCGGGGCTTCACCTTCTTCTGTTGTTGTCGAATGATCGACGGTGGCCGACGGAGAGGCGAACTGCAGCCTGCAATAGGGATGGTCCGAACTCCGACGGACCAGGCGAGCTGCGAGCAGTAACCAAGAATTAATGGCGGAGGAGGCTGCGGAAACTGATCGGTGGAGGACTGAGGCGGCGGCGGATACTGAGTGGAGCCGGGACTGAGAGGAGGCGGATGAGAATGCGGAGTGGAGGAAGAAGGGTTGTAATTGGTAAGGATCGTCTAATGAATCTATCTAATGGTATATGGTATTGGGTTGAATAGGAATGGTATTGGGCTAATGGGCTTCACTTATTGGTTATGGGCATTAGTTTAAAAAAAACAATTGGGCCTTCAGATTGGCCCTGGAGACTTGAACGACCTACTTAAGACAGTAAAATGGGTGATATTATCCTTAGATTAACGTAATGGCCCTTAGGTGTCCATTCTATCTTTTAGGCATATTCAAACTTCATTTTTCACAACAAAAAAGGCCCTTTCAGGTAGTTACCGCCCAAAGCACTCGTTAGAAGTCGGTGTAATAACATTTTTGGCATCAATTACAAATCAACAAAATAAATTAAACAAATATAAAGAAATATGGACTTAAAAGAATAAAAATTCAAGAAAAAGAGCACAAAAAAGTCTTATAAAGGCAGACCATCTGTTGATGCTCATCCAAATGGGCACACGGGTCATTACATGGCCTTTTTCTGTCACAAGACTTGATCCATTTCAGGACCAATTAGTTTTGTTATACCACCCGAACCAGGTAAACAGTCCACAGAGTTTAGTGTTTCTTATCAGTAAAAATTAGGAACATACACTTCAGAAATGGGAAAGTTTTCAGATCTTTGGGAATTGGCTGGAGATCAGGTCCAGTAACTTATCTAACTTCACGAGAGAGCCTTTTTTTCCCCCTTTTTTAAGAGAATAGAAGGACTGCACAAGAGAGAATGAGAGAGTGGGACAAAGATACACACACACACACACACAAACAAAAACAAAAACAAAAAAGTGATGTTCAAGGTCCATGATGTCGCGATGCCACATATCATTATCACATTTCTCATAGGTAACTGCTATATTGCAAAAATCTAAAATTCTTTAAGAAAACCCGTGACACTTCATGGTGGACTAGAACAGGAAATGCAATATCAATTTTCTATATTTAAAGGCAATTTTTTTACTTTTTTAAATACAATCAAACTGTCCTATGTTATCATTTACCACACCAGCAAAGAGGAAAACCTAGATGAAAAGCAAAGAGGAAAATCAATATCGAAAAACCAGTCATTTAGATTTTAAAGCTAAACATCTCATCAAAATATTAAAGCATAGTAAATGATACGCTTGCAGGTTAATCAATTCCTAAAACAAAATTAGTCATCCAAACAATCCTGGTAATGCATAATAGGACAAATTTACTACAGGAAATGAGAAGATGGAGATATTTATGGATCTGAGAGAGCTTGACATAGGACGATAAACAAATATATTAATGTAAATTGAAAAGAAGAAATCTTTAGAATGGGAAACAGGTAGTTCTTTATTAATACAATGTGAGTCTATGTCTTAAGTAAAATTAATACTGGTTATCGATGTAACCAATTGTCTCTAGGGTTTTCAACTTTGAAGAAAAGGAAAAATTCCTAAAATTAGGGACTGTACTACTGCCTGACTTTGCTCAACTTGTTTTGAGTCGTCTCATCCCATAAGAAATATCGTATAGTGTTAACTCAAAAAGAGTGTATATTGTCCGGTACAGGAGAAGATCATCGCTCCTTTGCATACCCGAGTCGACTCGGTACGAGCGAGTCAAACAGGTAACAGACAAGCGCAGACACATGCATTCAAATTAAACGCCGGAAAATCATTTAAACATCTGAATACTAGTTAAATGTTAATTATATAAAGAAAGTACATAAAGAGAAACTTGACCACTCTCACCTCAGTGAAAAACGATTCGAAAGGGACGGAGAGAAATTCCGGAGCTCGTTATGAATTGAGGCAAGGAAAATCAACCTCCGGCGAAAAATTTCACGGAGAAACCACGTCCGGCGACTTGGCGGTGAAAAGGGGAAAACTAGTAAAAGTGGAGTGTGGAGAGTGCGAAAGCGAAATACAGATTTATAGCAACACTGGCCTATTTGATAAAAATGTATTTTGAAAGGGTGATTTGAGGGGAATATATGGTTAAAAATAATGGAAACATTTAAATTTATATGGAATATTATTTTATTAAATTTGTATTTGTTTCTCATTATTGTAGAATAAATTGAGTAATTTTTATTGAGTGAATGTGCGATGGAGAATCTTATTGTAGAAAATAATGTTTTGGAATAATTGAAGACAAACGGGGCCTAAAAAATACACGATTAAAAATAAGTGAGAAATATATTTTGAAAATAAAAAGGATCAAAGGACTTAGAGGACAAAAAATTTTGGATTTATTTTCGCATTAAAAACATCTATCATACTATATGTAAATTATCCTTTTACACTTTTTCACGTGATAACAATCGGACAGTTAAAAAATAAATAAATAATTTACTCTCCAATCTTTTTTTAACAACATATCGCCTCAGCCTTCTCTCTTCTTTTCAATCACGAATTTTTCAATAAAATAATATTACACTTAAATAAAAAATTTTCATTCTTTTTTAACCATCCATTCTAAAAACAAAAAAATTATTTCAAAAATTATAATTTCAAACAATGAGAAACAAACAGAAACATCAAATAAAAGTAGATGTACATTCAAAGTGCACGTCATTATGGTAAAAATATTACACAAGGTACTATTTATTTAATACCCATTATTTTCAAATTATATATTTTTTTTCCTTTTATTTTGAATTACACATTTTTTTAATAAAATAATATTATACTTAAAATGAATTTTTATTTTTATTTTTTAATCACATATTTTTCATTAAATTATTATTTCAAAATACATTTTCATTGAAAGAATGGATCACAATTCACGAGGCTCTCAAATTGATGTTTTCAATTTTACACCTCTGACAACTGTCAACTGATTTGAAGTTATATTGAAATGAATTTAATAAAATATAAATTACATCAACCTTTTTGGACTCAAATAATTACTTTTATCCGGTTTTGTGAGAATTAAAATCAAAATTTTAAAAAAAATGGATTAAAATTGATGAAATGTGCAATTGAAAAGTAGTTGATTCTATAAGATATATATGGCCCGTTTGTCTCCCATTTTGGGAAAAGAAATAGAGTTTTGAATAATATTTTTTTAAGAATGCGATTGAAAAGTAAAATAAGGATGTATTCGGTAAAGATTAAAATCCAATTTAAAATATAGTCGTTATTGGATCTCACTCGTTTAATAAAAGTCAACAATAACGACTAATTTTTTCAATTTTAATTCGATTTTAATCTTTACTAAATGAGCTCTAACTTTAATACATTCTCTCCTAAAAAATGTGTATCAAATACACTCTAAATAAAAAAGAAAAGAAACAAAAGAGAAATATGCACTCTACCGTCACCCATTCACTTCATTTTCCCGAAAAATTAAACTAGTTGTACCTAACTTTTTACATAAAGTTTTACATAATTGACACATGACGATTGAGGGGGTCGCCATGTGTCAATTATGTAAAACTTTATACAGAATGTTAAGTAAATGTAGCATTACTCTTTCCCCAATCACCCAGGTGCCCCCAATAGGAGATCGCCATGTGTCAATTATGCAAAACTTTATGCAGAATGTTAGGTAAGTGTAGCGTTACCTTTTCCCCAATCACCCCACTACCAAAACCAAATTGAACCCACCATTCACCTTTCGTGGTTGTCACCACCCAACCACCGGCCATCGTCTACTCGTCATCGCCAACAAAAGATACAAATAACAAAATATTAACATAGGGATTGCCTGGGGTGATCAAGAATTTTCCTCAATGGTTCGTAGACGATTCCAAGATGCCAAAACAGATAAAAATCTATATAAGGACTCCAACGACAATTTCGTAATCTAGAAATTAATCTCAGTTCCCATATGATGTTGTGTTCAATTTTGCGATTTTTTCAATGTCACTGTTACGCTTATTCCTCTTTTGTTATCATTATTGTAAGCCGCCTTTGAGCTGTTCGACGAAATGCTTCAGTTGAGATATGTGTAAACAGTGAAGTATGTTTATAGTACTACTACTACCAATGCGATTTTTGCTGGGATGTCAATAGTGAATTCATTCAAATGCAGAGAAGTTCTTGAAGAAAATCGGTTTAGGTAAAGAAAACCATTTCTGGAAGCAAGTGGGCAAGGCATAGCTACATATACTCTTTTAGTTAGGGATTCGAAGTAGGGGTGTAAAGGTGGGCAACAATATCCTTCGCATTCCACCATTTCGAGACCATCTCCACAAGCCCACAACTTTGGAAGGCAGTGCCTTTGTTAATATTTTTGTAGTTTTTCCCGGTGGGTAGACGATGGCGAGTGATTGGGTGGTTGCGATAGGCGACGGTGAATGGTGGGTTTGATCTGGTTTTGGTTGGGGGGTGGGTTGGACTGGGATGGGATGGGGGTGATGATGGTTGGAGAAGATGAAGTGCGAGAGTAGGTGGGAATAGGGGCTGTCCAGCATAGAAGTGGCACCTAATTGTAACCATTTGGGCATTTACTTTGTTAACACCGACACTTCAGTTCCTCATAAGTTTTTTCAATGTATTCATTAATCTCTTGACTCACTGATATCCAACTTTGAATTAGAGTTGCTTCCCATTGGACTAGATAATATGATGTAGAATATGAATGTAATGAATGCTAGTACTGCAAAAAGAGAAGTGTCGTGAGTTAAAGGAAGAAGACGAAGGCGTTCCCCTATTACAGGAAACAACGTTAAATTAAGGGTTAATCTATTTGTACATAATGGTTTTTATATGATGGATTATCCCCTCTCACATAATGTGCGGAACCAGCGCGTATTTAAAATCTCGACAATGTGGTCCCCATTCCCAATGTGGATAGTAAGTAAAAGATTCCATAAAAAAAATTCGGTATATATAACACGATCCTTAAATTAATAGTGTGAATTTTAATTTCATTGTTGTTCAAAAAGCATATATATCATGTACTTGGACAACTTCAAATTGATTGTGGTTTTAATTTCAGGATTTATGTGTCTTCATTGACCCCGATGTTCTTCAACTAAGGGTCGATGAATGTTGGTGAAGATTCGATCTCCATCGACTGAAAGAGATGGATAAGTATTTCTCACCGATTGTAATGGATTGGTGAGGAACAATCCTCCCCGATCAGAAGTGTTGACTAGGAACGATTGTCACCGACACTAATGATTAATCCTTATCGACTCCTTCTGATTGGTGAGGATGGTCTCTTACCTACTATTTAGGGTCGGTGAGGAAATAATCCTCACAGACAGTGATGATTGTTCCTTGCCAACCTTTTCCAATTGGTCAGGATGATTGTTCATCACCAACCATTTGCAGTATGTGAGGAACTTTATTTCACAAACTTCTTTTAATCGACGCTGTATTTGAAGTTACTAAAATTTATCCGATTTATTCGTAGTGTTTGCTCTACGTGGTATGATCCCTTGCCGTGGTTGCTTAGCATGGTACGGCCCTCTTAATTAACTTACACAATCAATTTTGAACTTCTCCAAATGCACCTCTCAATTAAATTAATTGACAAGAATTAAAAATATTACACAGGTTGTACTAACCAAAATGTGTGCTACTATATATTTATGTTTCTCATTTTTACTCCTTTATTTTGGCAACGGTCAACAAATTTGAAGATATATTGAATTGAATTTAATAAAAACTTATGTCAACCTTAATTATTGACCAAATGCTATTATAAATTCATATATCTCACTTTACTCTTTCACGTAACTACACATTTGAAGTTCAACCCCCCTTGATGTACAGAATTTTTTTTACAGAAGTTGTACTGACCACACACATGATGGGGTCCGCACAATATTTTTTTTAATACATGTGGGGCCCGGCCCTTGTGACTTGTGAGGGGCCTGTGAAAATTCTTCTGGCAAGGAAGAATAATTCTTTGAAGTTATAGTAAATTGAATTTAATAAAAAGTTGTGTCAACCTCTCTTGTTATTAATTGTTCCAATTTTATCCTATGTCCTACATTGTCTTGTCTTATCTCGTCGAGTCTACTGCAATTTCACCTTTTCCTTTTCCCCAATTTTTTTTGTGTCTAAATTGTTTTGACATCTTTTTAAGATGTTCCGCATGATGACTTCATTAGTTTATTGAGAGAGGAGTAATTAAATACCACGACGCACTTTATAGTTCAAACTTTTGTTCTTAAGCAAACAATTTATATTAACTGACATGTAAAGTGATAGGTTCTTAACATAGTCGAGTAGAGAATATATTTTTCAAAGTGTAAATTTTTTAAATGCACAAGAACAATTTTGTATTTGTTGATTGATTGAGAAATGTCTATAGCATTTGCACGTCTAGTCAGTAAGGATGATCGTTCCTCACTGACTAGAAGTTGGTGGAAGAAACCCCACCAACTAGAGGGGTCGGTGTTGAACGATATTCATAGACACTGGTGGGTGATTGTTCTTCACAAACCCCTTTTGGTCGATGGTGATCAACAATTGTAGGTTCGTCATCAACTAGAATAACTCTCATCGACCCTCTGCAGTTAGGAATTTTTTTTTTTCCCACCGATCCTTTACGATCTGTGAGGAACTTAAATATTGACTTGACTTAATCGACACAACGTTCAAAATTTGATTGTTTTGAGTTAACTCTGCTTGAGAATATAAATGGTTTAATTCATGAGTAGATTGAAAATAAGTGACAAATAGTACTAATGGATTCATTGAAATATGTAGTTGATAATTATTTATAAATGAAAGACAATTTTATTTAATAAAGACAAAGGTACAAGTGTTCTAAAGCATCCAAATTGAACAACTTACATGACAAATTTATTGGTGATTTTAAAGGCAAATTTTAGACAGTGATATCCATAACTAATCATACGTACATGTTTCTTAATTATGTTTGTCAATTATCTGAATATTTCAGTACCAATAAATGAATCAAAAGTTGAATTATTATCAATTCTTATAAGATATGAGAGCAAATTTATCTTATTTTAGTCCTTTTATTACATCATTTTGACTCAAATACGTAGTTCAAAATTCTTAAACTGAGATGATGTTTCATTAGCAAAACATAAAACAGGAAACAACCTTTATCTTTGTTGGAAATGTAAAAAATCCATGACTGAGCTGCTCAATGCACAAGCCGAAACATTGTATCATGAGCAACAGTAAATCCTTACGTCTCAAGGCAACACCGAATCCAGAGTTACTCCATATGAAAGCAGTGGACAAAGCTCATTTGTTGAACAACGGTGACTTGTTATCTATGGTAGGCATGGTTTTAGCCCGTCCGCATCAACTGAAATTTTTCTAACACGAGCCTGCAACCTCAAAAACAACCGTTTGATAAAAAGAAGACTAATTTTCATTTATTCTAATTATGGGAGGTCCTTTTTACTTTCACCACTATTCGGCTTATGCCGGGAGCCAGGAGTACTTGGCGCAGGCTCACTCGTCTTCCCTTCAGTCGAGGTTCTAGTGGTTACTTCGGAACTCTTGCCTGCTTCTAATCCACGTTCAATTTTACTTGCTTCAATTTGTGCATCATCTGATTGTTTCTTAGATTCAATGACAATTTCTTTTACAGTTTCTTCCAGCTTGTTTAGTCTCTCCTTTACCTCCCTAAGAACTGGATCAGCTGCTCTTTCTTTGGCTTTCTTTAATTCCATCTCTTTTGCTTGTGCTTCAAATTCAGCTTGTTTCTTCAACTCGAGTTCCTGACAACATAATTTAAAAGGGAAACTCAACAAAGTCAGCATAAGAAACAAATCACACGGCTTGTAGCTCTATGAAAAATAAAATGCAAACCAGATTTTACTTTAGACAGCTTCCAAGATGAAGAAAAAATGACTTTGTCTTGTTCGAAACAATCTTCGAAACCCTGTTACTTTAACTCAAATAAATGCACTGAAGTATCCTTGTTTGACAACGAATATTAGGACAAGGGCGTGTTGGGGGGTAGCATGACCGTAACCTCAAGACATGGAAAACATGATTCATTTGTTCAGCAGTCATGTACAAAAATGTTGAATGCCCATTTCCATACATTATATGTCTTGAATTGAACACAAGTTCCCCGTAGATATAAAGAAAATGGGTAAAAAAATATCAATATATTGCCATACCCTACATACCCAAGATTTAGATGAATCCAGATTTTGGATGCTAATTTGACCAGAAAACCTATCTGACTCCAAACAGAACAGGTGTAAAAAGGTTACCGCTACAAAAAAGTATAAAAAGAAATACATACAAATATCTCCGTGTAAATTCAGTAAAACTAAAAGCCTGCCTACAATAGAGTCAGTATGGGAATTCATGAGCTTAACACAAGGAGGGTCTAGTTTCGCAGAAGCACGCCTTCAATAGACCTTTTTGGGTTATCCATATTGTAGTTGTTAAGATCTGTCTGGAAAGCCAAATTTGACAAAACCAACAAGTCACTTGAATGGGATTTCGGATGTTCTGCAAGATCAACCAAACAAAAGGGAAGGTAGGAAGATTGGTAAGCTAGAATAAACAATTTTAGCCACCATAAATATGAAACTGGTTTGTTACCTGTCACAGTAAAATGAAACATATAGGACAGTGAAACATCTTTTCTACCAAAGATTGATATGAACTCTTTCTTAAGAACTATGCAACAATAACTAGGTAAGGTCATTCTAAGTGCTAAATGTAAATCTACTAAGTAACTTTGACATCCACTTTTCTACTATCAGACAAAAGGATATCAAAATGTTTAAAAGTTTATTTGCACAGTTTATAGGCAACTTAATTTTGTTTTATAAGCATAAAGATACCCTTCCCATGGCACATGGATAGAGCTTGCCCTGGCATATTGAAAACAACGTGCTATTATCTATATGGACCAAAAAATTGAATATTTCGGATTGATTTTCATTGCCAGACTGACGAGTTTTCACATCATATTTTATGTTCATAATTTAAAAAAGGTGTTGAAAGAAAGAAAAAAGATGCATACCGGATGAAAAGCAAATCATACTACATATATAGAGTAAACTACAAAGGATGATGAATAAAATAATGATTACCGCGTCCATTTTTTTCATTTCACTGCGAGCATACTGAGCCACAAGATATACAGCTGCAGAGAAAGATGCATAAATATTCAATGTTACGGAATACGAAAGCAGATAAAAATCAAACTCAAATAGCAAATGGACATAACCAAGAAGGTCTATGGTCTGAGTTACAAACTCAATAGTCCACATTAAAATGAAGAATGGAGATACAATACCCAATGAAGGCAAGCAGACAAAGAAGAGCTGTACCAGGTGGAAATCTAATCTGAAAATCATCAAACATACAATTAATTCTTAGCTGAAATGGGACTAAAATGCAATATCAATCAAAATGGAGAACGGGTTTCAATTTGAGGAAACGAAGCATTCTGTATAATGCAGTTTTTTCTCTTTGCTGAAAAAGAAATGAATGTGATAAAATGCCTCTTAGAAATGTAAAAGCCTACCCAAATTTCTTCTTCTTGGACTGATCGGTGAAGAGGATTTTGGCGGCGGTCATGAAATCCAGATTATTAAGAGCTTTGTATTGCTCACTATATTGACTCAAAGATGAAGAAGAAGACTCATTGCCATTGCTAGAAATGGTGGCCGGTTTATTATTGGATTTTTTGTCTGGAGTGCTGCAAAAGGGTCGGTTTAAAAAGGGGACTCGATTCCAAATATATCTTCCCCAAATAAATCTTCTCCTCATCCTCTTCACTGCAAAAAAAGCACCAAGAAAACGATACGAACAAGTCAGCAGAGAGAGATAGAGAGAAAAATGCTGGGGCATTGGACCTATGAAATGAGGCAACATCTGACCAAAAATATTACCGGATAAACGATTGCTGGCAACTTCAAATTATTTCTGCAAATGGCTATTTCTGCCTGATACATGTTCCATCCCTCCAGACAGATTTATTGATAAATCCCAAAATATTATTTAATATCCAACAGCAATTCAACCCCCGACACCTGAGTATCATATGTATCAAACATAATCTCACATTATCAACCTCGACCTGCAGACTTCATATCTAGATATTTTATCAATTCCTAGGAGCACAGCAATAATTTTGCATTTTTCTATTCAATGAGTTTCATTCAAAGTAAAGGTTGGTTCCTCCAAAATATGGGATAGAACTTATGAATTCCATCAATTTCAATCACCTTATCCATATCTCAATTCAAAGCGACAAATTTTTTTTATAGGAATTCAAAGTGACAAATTGAAATTATGTTAAAAGGAAAAACACTGAAATTATGTGTCCACTCAAAAGGCCGGAAAACAAAGAATAAAATATGGGACATTGTAACATACAAATTTCAAAGTGAAATCCTAAACTAAATTTTAAGTCTGGAACGAGGTCCATTGTCAATACTAAATCAAACTTTAAATTCCATCAACATTGTAAAATCAATTCACATTTCAGCAAAAAAAAGAAACACCTAAAGAATAAAACTAAAATAGAAATTTGTGAGGGAATCCCAGCAAAAGATTAGTTGCAGCAAAATAAATAAACTCAAAGAATAAGACACACGAGTGTAATTACGTATTGAAATTGCAGAAAAAAAAAAGGAAAATTAAAAAAAAGAATTACCTCAGTACTCAAATGCTGCAGCAGTGAGGCTGGAGCTGCAAGACGTGTAGAAATAAACTTTGAGTCGGCGCCGGTGGTCTTTGGTCAGAAATAAATCGGCGACGGGTTTGGGTTTTGCCCAATCTAAATCGGCTATGGTGTTGATTTTGATTTTGATTTTTCCAATTGGCAAATAAAAGGCTACGCATTCAGGCTCATCCCGTGCTGTGTCTGCAGAAAGAAACTCGGCCAACAATATTACCGGAGAAAGGATTGCCAGCGACTACAAATCCTAAAAAGGGGGAAACCACTGGAAAAGGTTTTTATGAATTGCTCTACAAAGCATAAAGCATAGACTTCTAGCAAGAATTAGAGAAAATTACAGATACACCCTCAATCAATGGATAAATACATCAACAGTCCTTCATGTTTAAAATATTATACCAAACCTCCCGTCAGAAATAGACTAGACAAAAAGAGCTATAAATCTATGTTTTCTATTTTTACATGACAACGGATTTGAAGATATATTGATATGAATTTAATAAAAAATTTCTTGAACTTTTTTTGTTCGACTAAAAAATTAAGAATTTGATGGAAAACTAGTGTTAAAACTATAGCATTATTCGAAATGTATTGAGCGTACTCCTCGTAATTTTTTCCATTCCATAGTGACGCATTCTCTGAAAAGAATCACCTAGATTTTACTCCAAATTGTCGTTTCGGAAAGTTATGATCTTGGGGCCGACAAGGACCCTTTAATAAATACGCTCTTCGAACTTGATCCTGGATATTAACATTGTAATCCAAAATGAGCATCCTTAGACCAGGATCAGTTGGAAGTTTTATGACGCCCCATTAACATTTACATTGTCTACATTAGTTTTTGTTTGAAAAAATCTCTTCATTTCATATCTGAATTAAAACATTAGATATCCAATTACTACTTAATCCAATTCACGTAAAAAAAAATCTAAACATGAATTTAACATATTACACTCTAACAATTACTGCCATGTAAACCAACAAAATTCTAGCATAAA
>CAIGRO010143612.1:0-10009 GCA_903798355.1 Fraxinus baroniana | reverse complement strand
AAACGTAAGGACGTTTTCCACAAAATCCGTCATAGGTAGGGACGTTTTACGCCAATTACCCAAAATTAAACAAGTAAATTTCAAGCCAACTTTTGGGGAAAACACGACTTTGATTAATTGACAATCCAAGATTACAAGTGATTCAACTGCTCCTTCGTGTGTTTATAGGAGATATTTGAAATATAGATAATATAAAGAGATTTTTAATATGTGAGACAATGTTTACTTGTCCTTTTTTTTTTCTATGACCCTTTCTTTTTTTTTATAGGAGAAAGTATGCATGTCTCATTAATTCCTTGTCTTGTCACCTGCAAACCCAAATTGAAGAAGTACATTTGCTGTAGTAATTCAATTGGCTATCGATCTTGGCCTGACATGTTAATAGAAGTAAATCTTGCAGGTGAACCCCAGTAATTAATTAAACACTCTAAGGAAATGAGCATAATTATTTGATTAGAGGCTTATATGAGCACTGATGTAAGATTATTACCGATGACTTTTTCTAATTGGTTGGTTTGTTGATTCTATCAGTGATCTTCAGTCATTAGAATTCTTTTTCCTTTGAAAGATTACACAATCTTCTTGGGTACGCTAACCATCCGAATTGACCTCACACTATTGAGCTCACAATGTCACGTGCTCATCACGTGTATTAATCCGACCCGACCGACCTTAGAGCTCGGCATGTCAACAACATATACACCCAATGCATCAACTTTTGAATTTTGCTATAATTTTGTTTCAAGTTTCTTTTGTCTCACAATAAGAAATGTCTTCTTCCATTGGAAGATTCATTCAAGATCTTATTTCAAATCTTAATTCTAACCGTTCTAATTAAAATCCAACTTAGAGGAAAATAATTTTTTTTGTTTTTTTGAAGATTTATTTTTTAATATGTTTTAAATTATATTAAGTTAGACTCGTTTGCAGTGTTCAAAAAACTTAGGACTTTGACTATAATTGTTTTTAAATATTATTTCTCTCTTTTCTATTTTTTTTAAAGAGGGGCGTAAATTGTTCATTTTACAAATGTTTTAATAGAGAAAATAGATAATAATGACCTTCTGCACAAAAAAATGTCGATCTCAAAGCCCAAATGCTAAAATTGAAATGATATGGACGATTTGTGCAACGAATACAAATGATATGGACGCTTTGCACCAATCATCCATGTTTGACAAAAGAAATTGACAAAATAGGACGAAAAAGGGTCATTTTGCTTGAGAATGTTGAAATTACGGCAAAATGCCAAGTTAAAAATGACAACGATGATTTGAGCAATGAATGCAAACGATGGGAATGTTTTGTGCCATCTGTAAAATTATTTGAAAATAAAATTTCTTAAAATTTCAAATTCAAACTTTAATGTTGGAGTAATGCTACATGTACAAGGAAAAATTACCGTCCGCTTTACAAGTGGCGCAATTTCATTGAATTTTGAACAAAACACATAGTTAGACCAACCAATCACAGTATGCCACATGAGCACCTATACACCACTCTGTAAATTTTCATGTGTACAAATGGCATTTTTGTTAATGTTGAGCTTTGATTTAAAATTGAGTAAGATCTAACATTTTATAAATTTGCAGTTGAGATCCAAATGGATGGAAACCATTCACTTGATCGTTAATTGACCAAAAATTTGATATTGACCGCAATTTTAACTAATTTTAAAAGGAGAAATGGTAATTTTACATTTTTTTAACATAAACTTGAATAAAAGAAACCCAAAAATTAAAAGAAATTTACCATAGAGTAATGCTATTCATCTCCACTGGAGTTACAAATACAGTTTAGGTGACGTTAATGTGACATTAAATTATAGGTAAAATTAAAGAAGTCATTTAGAAAACCTTTCATTTAACCTATCATTTAGAGCCACCTAGATTGTGTTTGTAAACCCACTAGGGATGAATAACATTACTCTTTACCCTAACCAACCCCACCCACCCTCTCCTCATGAAGATTTGAAAGGCCGATGTTCGGCACTTTCTTTTCCAACTCTCACTCACACCGGTGGGCACAAAGGCCGATCGCCACCGCCACCTACAACGCTGACTCAGTCATCCAAAGGCAGTCGTCAACACCCAAATATCAAAACAAAAAATCAAATCAAACTTAACACAAGTTGAAGAAACTAGAACCTCATTTGCATGTTGAAGAAACTATATCAATCAGAGCTGTTTTGGATGATGTCTCACTACGAATTAAAGCACCTAGGTAAGGCGAATCAGCTGGTAGTTGTGCACGATCGTGGGTGTTATCGGAGTCGTCGAATTTTGTTGTTAGACTGCACGACTCCCATGGTTTTAAAGGTTGATTTTGATCTCCATATGATGTTGTTTGTCTAATTAATTGTGTGAGATGTGTCTATGGAATGAGGCCGCCGGTTAGGGGATGAAATTATGGCGAATTAGGTGGCCGGTGGTGGCTAGTTTTTTTTTTTTTTTCTGGTTTCAAATTGGGTGGTCGGCGATGACTAGTGTTTTCTCTAGCTTGGGTTGGGGTGGGGAAGGTGAGAGTTTTTATTTTCTAATTTAGTTTTAACTTATTTTAGGGATAATATGTAAAGTTATCATTTTGTCATTTTTAATTTAGTCAAAACTAAGTTTTTTGCATTTTTTTGGTCAACTAATGGTCAAGTGGACGATTTACATCCATTTGGATCTGTACTGCATATTTATGAAAAGTTAGGAGCCTTCACTGGTACAAATTCAAGGTCAAGGTAAAGTTTGCAAAAATTAAAAAGGATAGGGATCGTTGCCGCAATTTTCCCAAACATAAATTATATTTATATAGCTATGCACACGTTAGGCACGTGCACATAGTCAAAGCAAGATTTGTGGGGTCATCGCAAGGATTCTCATTGGTAATGAAAGGGAAAACTCATTGTAAAGTGTCCACACACATGTCCATGTTTGAAAAAACAAGCTTTATACGTTATTTTTCTAGCTTTTTACAATATACTGTTATTATGCCCCGTTCGATCGATTTTAATTAGAGTCAAACAATTAATATTAACATTTTTTATGGGTCTCATAACTTTTCAACTACACATTTCAAAAATTTCTATCACAATCTACTAAAAAATCTAATTTTAATCTATATCAAAGTGTGAATATTTTATTTTTCTACTTATGCACATTCTTGTCCAATGTAATGTATTAATCACGTTCGACGTATTTAAAATTTATTACAAAGATGTGTATGTAATAATTGTCTTATTTTGAACTTTTAAATCAAGTTGAATTATAGGTGGGGATCGAAGATTTAAGAGCATGTTTGGTTAAGTTTAAAACTTAAATTTCAAAATAAATACATTTTTTATCGACCTAAACCATATTTAAACCAGACATTTATCACTATAAATAGGGGAAAAGTAATATATTCAAAATACTTAACCCATGTTTGGTATAAATTAAAATCATATCAAAATTAATAATTAATTTTAATCATATATTTCATAAAATTCATTATTTTTCAATTACACATCACTATTATTTTTATTTAAAAATAATTTTAGAGCCCGTTTGGGAGGGATTATAATCGGATTAAAATTGAAAAACTAGTCGTTATTATTAACTTTTATTAGATTAGTGAGATTTAATAATGACTATATTTTCAATTTTAATCGAATTTAAATCCCTCCCAAACAAACTCTTATTCTACATCTTTTTAAGCTTTAGTGAACAATTTCAAAATGGAAATCCTTACTTGATTACATTTTGGAGGAAAAAGAGATGCAAAAGCTAGACACAGACAGAGTGGCTTAGACAAAAGGGAGAGAAATTCAACAATCATTTATTGAGTTGTGGGGTCGACAGACATGTTGGAAAGGACACTGACTGACAAAAGATAAAAACAAAAAAAAAAAAATGTCCCCACCTCACCCACAAAATCCCATGAGTATTACTACTACTACTATCGTACAAACTCCCTTGTCTCTAAGTGTCTCTCCACTTTATGTTTATGTAACTAGACATTATACTAACTAATCATTATCTTAATAATGACACTCGATTATTTAAATATATCACCACAGTATGTATTTAAAAATAAATAAATAAATATTACGAGTTCATTATTCTTGTATAAAATTATTTAATTGAGATAATGTATTATTGAAAATCAATTAAAAAAAGGAATCTGCTACAGGTACAAGGGCCTGATTTACAGGCCCCTACCAGGTAAGACACGAGGGGGTGGGTGGGGCCACAATTTTTATTTTATTTTTAAACATTGGGTGGGGTCGGCTACAGTGAGGGGTCGGTAAGGCCCCTGTGAAAGCCGACCCTGTACTTGGGGCTTTTTCGTTAAAAAAAAAAGTGATTTTCAAATAAGTCATGTTAAGCATTATAAATACTCACTAAGTAGCTATAGTTTCAGTCCTAATCTTCTGCCCTCGATTGGTAAGATAAAAACTTTTTATTGTAGATGTGAAGTTTTTATCTCGTTCATTGGGGATAGAAGATCAATTATAATTCAAGTTTTACTTTTACTTATTAGTCCCCTATTGAGTGATATGTGATTACAAATGCACATGCAATCTACTATTTACGTATCTAAAAAGGGGACCATGTGGCAAGATGTGAGCTAAAACATCATTTTTCAACAAATTTTTTCGTGATTGAATTATAAACGCACATGCATATTTAAACACGTGAATTAAGTCGGCTCCGCCCAATCAAGCACAATTTAATTCAAATTTTAAATTTAAGAAAGGAAGAGAGGGATTTTCTTGGTTCAAGTCTATATATATATATATATATATATATATAAAAGTGGAAATTACATAAAATCGAAATTTTTAAGTAAACATTTCAAAAGTCGGATTTAAAGTTTAATTTTATAAAAATCAGAACATAATCAAACATTTAAATATTAATAATAATATTTTAAAATTAATTTAATCTATATAGCCACTCTTATCCACCCAAACCCTAATTTTATCCTCTCTCTCTCTATGGCGTCGGCGCGACTGCCACATACACCACTGCGACACGAGCGACAGCGTAATCCCATGTAAGAAGATTTGAGAACGGTGGTGGTTTTCAATAGTGGTGATGATGAATTTTCTTGGGGGTGTGTTGGTGGTGTTGATCCTGTTTGTGGTGGTGGTGGTTTGGGGGTGGTTTTGGTGTTGTTGGGGGTATTAGTTGGTTGTGCAGATAGAGGTACGATGGTAATGTTGGATTTAGGGACGGTGAGCGTGGCGATGAGTTGTTGAGGTTTTTGTTGGTGGTGCAAGATGAGGTCGTAACAGTTGTGGTGGCGGTGGCGGCTCTGCCTTTGCTGTTCTTGTCTCTAAAAAAGGGGAGTCCACTTCTCGATTCGACCCACGGTGGTGGTTCTCTCATCTCCCCTCCATTCTCTCTTCACTACCGTTTCTATACTTTCAAATCGAAACTGTCGCAACCACCGCTGTAGCAACCCGCTTGATGTGACGGTGGTGGAGGGGGCGATGTCGGATGTGACGTGATGGCGGTTGTGAGGTGTTGCCGTGTTGGGCGATTTTGGATCAGTTTTGTTGGTGTGGCGGTGCGGTGAGGTGGTTTTGATGATGGCGATGGATCGACTGCAACGATGTGCGGTGGTTGGTCACGTGATGGAAGCGGAACTGGCAGAGGGTGAGGTATTGTTGCCGTGATGGTTTCTTGTTAATATGTCCGCAAAGATGTGTAGGTTGGATATGGTAGTTGTGTTGGTGGCTGGAAATGGTGGTGGTGGAGGTGGTGACGACAACCGTGAGGTGGTGGTGGTTGTGCAGTGTTGTCGTTTTGGATTTGATTTGGTGGTGGTGATGGCGGCGATTGGACGATCACAACTTATCAAATTCGAGACGATGGTTTTATTGCTAGGAGGTGGTGTTGGTGGTTCTGACGACGACATTTTAGGTTGTTGCAACGGTGTGGTGGTGGTCACGAGCGTTGGTGGTGGTCACAAATGATTTTGTTGAGTGTGACCAATAAATTGGTCAGTGAGTGACCAATAAATAATATGTGACCAATGAAATAGATAAATTGCGACATAAAAAATTATTAATTTGGGACCAATAATTTGATAAATTGTAGCATAATTATAATTTGTGATCAATTAATTTGATGTTTTGTGACCATAAAATAAGTTGCGACTTATAAAATTTGTGTCTTGTAACCAATAAATAATATGTGATTATTAATTTGATGGATTTGTGATCGATGAATAAATTGTGATGTACAAATTTTTTATTTATGATTGATGAACAAATTGTGATCTGTAAAATTTTTGAATTGTGACCGTAAAATAATTTGTGAAATGTAAAATTTGTGATTTGTGACCAATTCATAATATGTGGCCAATTATATAGAATTTGTGACCAAATTATATGGAATTGTGACCTTAATATATTTAATTAATTAACTTATAAATAAAATTTTAAAAAATCTGAGATTTGAAATTTTAAACCTTAAAAAATCTGAAATCTGAAATTTAAATTTTGAAATTTTATCTCTTAAATTTGAAATGAGTGAAACTAAACCTCTTAGTTACGAAATCTTCCCTAAAAAAATGTAAAGAGGCAATTCAAGCTACTGTCGAGACTTAAACAAAAAATTAAGGCCATCTCAAATTCTACACCAAAATTTAAGTTAAATTTTATTACACCACTTTACACCAAACACAATATATCAAAAGTTACACCAAACGAACAGTGTGATTTTTTATTTTTATTATTTTCATTCTTAACAATTTATTTATCTAAAGATCTATTTACTTATTTATTTATTTATAGTACAATTCATAAAAATATCGCAATTAAGAAAATATTAAATCATGTTATTAAAAAATAGTGTAATTATTAATTTATTATTGATTACATGAAGTAATTTTTTTAAAAGAAAATAATAATAATAATAATAATAATAATAGTTTGTATAACGAAAATAATGGACACAAACACCCTTAAATAAAAATTCGCTGCAAAGTGGAAAAGAAGGACAAAACTGTACTTAATCATTTTAGTGCAAAGGGATTGGGTTAGACTTTAGAGATGCCATAAAAGTCATTTTTTGAAATAATAATAATAAAAAATCAAAATATGAATTGATTATTAATGAAATTTTCGTTAGTTAAACAATGACGTGATTGGGATGGAAATCAATAGTTGTCGATGATTTAGATAGAATTATCAATAGTAACAGCATTTGTGAAGTAATTATTGACAGTGCTTTTGATCGTTGATTGTAGAGAGAGAGAGAGAGAGAGAGAGAGAGTTAGTGACCATTTTTTTTTAATAATATTACCGACGTGAATTGTTTTTCAAATGTAATTTTACCTCGGATAAAAATTCTCGTTGCTATTACCTTTTTTATATTTTACTTTATATATTAGCAAAAAATTCGATAAATTAAATTTATTAAGCTATTTGTTTTTTAATCTTATTAACTGAGTCATTTGAATTTTGAATTATTTTTTTTGGTTATATAAACGACTGCCAAAAAAATAATTAAAGTAACTTTTATTTTTTTGGGAAGATTTCATAACTAGTGATTAAGTTTCACCAATTTCAAATTCAAGAAACTAAGTTTAAAATTTTAAATCTCAGATTTTTTAAATTTTTATTTCTAATTTAATTAATTAAACATATATTTTATTTATTAAATATATTAAGATCACAATTTCATATAATTTGGTCACAAAGTCCATATAATTGGTCACATATCACAATTTTTATGTCACAAATAAAAAAAAATTACGTAACGACTTATTTTATGGTCACACAAAACATCAAATTGATTGATCACATCTTATATTTAGGTCACAATTTATCAAATTATTGATCACAAATTAATAAACTTTTAAGTTACACAGTATTTATTGGTTACAATTTATCTATTTCATTGACCACATACTGTTTATTGGTCAAACACCAACCAATTTATTGGTCACGATCAACCAAATCATTTGTGACCACTACCAACGTTCGTGACCACCATCACACAGTTGTAACAGCCCAAACCATCGTCGCTAGAACAAACACCACCTCCCGGCATCAAAATCATTGTTACAAATACCGTAGCCAACATCACCACCAACACCACAAACCACCCACCACGACCCAAACACCGTACCATCACCACAACCACCACCAAATCCCCCACCACCTGTAACACCACCATCACGACTTGTACCACTACCGTAACCGACCACCGCACCAACATCATCGCAACACTAGTAGCCAGCCAACGGGTGTCCCCTACCAAGGTCCCCCCCACCACCACCACCTTCACTGTCGCGGCTTGATCTACGACCATCATCACACTTCCACCTGCACAACCGACAAAAACTCCCAACAAGCAGCATCATCACCAACAACACTACCACTACACCCCAAGCAGATTCACCACCACCGTCAGCATCTCAACACCGCAGCACCTCAGGTGGCGACATGAAAACCACTGTAAACCAGATCTAACCATTACAGAGTAGAACTATTACGCCACCACTGCTGAAAACCACGGCAGCATGAAAATAACCCCAAGTTGTTACGTCGTGATGCCGAAGATGAAGCCACCGTTCTCAGATCTGCAATTATGGGGATGACGTCATCGCTCGCTGCAATGGTTGCGACAACGGCGTTTGCTGTGTCGCCTCCAATGGTGACGAAGGGAAAAGAGAGTGAGGAGAGAGAAGATCAGAGAGACGAGGGAAGGGGGAAAATGTTTGTCTGTTTGGAATGAAATTGATCAGGGTTTGGAATGAAAATTGTATAATTAATATTAATATTTAAAATAAAATACTTGATTTTTGAAAAATGAAACCGAATATCTGAAATTTGAAATTGAATCTTGAAAACCCTTATTTTGTGTATTTTTCCCTTATTGTTTTGCATTTTTATTACTATATTTAACAACAGAAATTTTGTCAATAAATTAAACTAGTTAGACAATTTATAAAAATTATCTCCGACAAAAATACTTCATTATAAAATCTAATCGTTATTTCGTTACTTATGAACTCTTCTACTAATAGTATTAATTATTTGTTTTAATTACTTAGTTCAGAAGATAATCTATCAATTGAAGGTTGAATCGACTTTAACACCGCGAATAAACTCATTCACACAATAAAATATGTCGGGTTTTTATTTGGTTCAAAAATATTGTGATAATACTTTGGGACGAAATTGCAAGAAATTTCTCATGAATTGGTTGACAACCTCCCCCAATAGAGACAAGAGACATGACCTTCAACAATAATACGAGTAACATGTTCACTTGCATGATCATTCATTAGTCGTAGAAAAACTGCTTTGCTTTATTTGCTCCCTTTGAACAAGAGGGTGGATGTGGAATCATAATACACCCATTTGACTGACTACCATGTCCGTATTTGGTAAAAATTAAAATTAAAATTTATATTAATAAACGATTTTCAACCACAAATTTTATTAATTTTTATCAAAATCTGTTAAGACTTTGATTTTAGTACCTGTTTAACACTCATTAATTTATATTTTATGATTTGTTATATGATCATTTTCAACCATACGTTCACATAATAAAATATTTTATATGTATATCAAAAAATTTATACTTTATAACCACACATTTTCTTAAAATATTATTTAAAACTATTTTTTGTTCAATTAATGAGAATCAAACATAAACATTATTGAATCCAACCAATCAAACACGCATCCTTAAATCCTATGGTCGGGACAGCCATTGGGCCCACACCAAAGTGGATACACGCACTCCAACTGCGTCTACGGTTCGTCACCTCAAATAGTTCAAAAGAAGCCTGGAAATATGGAGGACTGTGCACTTTTTTCACGCAGATCTGTAATAGAAATTCTCAACTACTACCCGCGTGTGTGCTGTGTCTAATGCGGACGTGTGGAAGGCATCGATAAAGCTTGAGGTTTAGAGTGTAATAAGATTTAAAGTTGGAGGACCTCTACTGCAATTGTAATCTATCGCGACGAATGCCTTCTTTCACTTTCTAGTAACTTTTTTTTTTTTTTTTT
>CAIGRO010143605.1:0-21489 GCA_903798355.1 Fraxinus baroniana | reverse complement strand
TCTGATAGAAATTAAAATCAATTTTATAATAAAATGTATGGTTGAAAAGTTGTGAATAATTTGAAATTCGTGGTAACAAATAATTGTTGATTTTAAATTAAACTTTAATCAGATTTGCTACCTGTAATAAAATGCATACATGACAAACAGCTTATACTTCACGTGAACTCAAAAGTCTCAAATTCGTATATGAAGGACCGACAACAAAAATGGAGTCCTCAGGCGGCCAATAATAAAATTATATAAAAATTGCCGCACTCACTCATAGTTACTTTATTTGTCTCATTTAGCTCGTATAATAGAAATTAAAATCAATTTTATAACAAAATGTATGATTGAAAAATTGAGAACAATTTGAAATTCGTGGTAACAAGTAATTGTTGATTTTAAATTAAACTTTAATCAGATTTGCTACCTGTAATAAAATGCATACATGACAGACAGCTTATACTTCACGTGAACTCAAAAGTCTCAAATTCGTATATGAAGGACCGACAACAAAAATGGAGTCCTCAGGCGGCCAATAATAAAATTATATAAAAATTGCCGCACTCACTCATAGTTTTTTATATATTATGTAATCCTATTTGATCGACTTATTCGTATGCCTTGTAAATATGCCTAGTGTCTGTGGATCTAGGGTTTAATACGTCCGTGTCTTACAATTAGAAAAGAAGAATAATGCTTGTTTGTACCAAGTAGCCTTACAAAGTAGTTTCACAAAGTGACGTGTACGGTCGAGATAAGTTTCAATTGGACGGCTGTGATTCTTCTATAGCATTTGGGCGCCAAAAGAAGCTAAAATAATGGGAGGAAATGGGTAAAGAAAAAATTGAAGCAGTCTCTCTCTCTCCAGCCGCGCCGCCCCTGCTCCGCTCATCCTCTCATCCAAACCCGGCTGAATAAATCTTCTCTCCCCGGCACCATTTCCCCCAAATCTGATCTCCTCCTCCAAACCGTACTCCTCACATATTTTAGGAATTTCAGGCAGAATTTCATACCCATTTCAGGCAGAATTTCAGATCTAAATCTGAGCTCCTCCTCCTTCACAGCCATTTCCTCCCATATCGGGTTTTGAGATGACGGTATGAATTTGTAAATCTTGCTAGTGAGAGATCTGTATATTTATCTTCAGCTGTTGCATATAGTATGTTAGTAAATTATATGATTAAGTCTCCCAACATCGCAACATAAAACTTAGGATATTCTTGTATGAATTCAGTATGCAGGTGATTTTTGTTTTTCCTACTCAATCTTTTGCCTACATAAATTTTGGTAAATGGAGGCTTTTTTTTGGTCATGTCTATTATTTGGCAAGCATTCTGTGTCATCAGTTTCACAAAATTCCAAAATGAGAAAAACTAGGTTAGCCGTTTTCAACGTAAACTGTGATTAGTTATTAATTTGTGTAATGTGATTAGTTATTAATTTGTGTAATGCATATTGATAAATTTGCTTATATTAAAAAAAAAAAAGTTATAGTGACACAGGCAGAAAGAAAAACAAGAGTACTCTTGTATACTAACATTTGGGTTAATTTCATTCGCGATCACTACACTTTAAAATAATTTTAAATCAGGTCATTATAGCCCTGTTCGGTACAGCTTAAAATCCAATTAAAATTGAAAATATAGCCGTTATTTGGTTCCACATAAAATTCAACAATGTCTAGTTTTTCAATTTTAATATGATTTTAATCTATACCGAACACGCCCTATATTTCAATTTGTGTCAATTGGAAATAAATACCTCAGCCTCTTGCAGGATTATCCAAATATGAAAGATGTTTGGTCGGTCGAATCCAAAAATGAGAATGTGGAGGACACATTGAATGTCGTGGAGGATGAAACAATAGGAGGAGATGGAATCATTGTGCCTGAAGTTGGTATGCAGTTCAAGGATGAAAAAGAAGTGTATGATTTTTATGCAAAATATGCTTATGCCATTGGTTTTCCAATTAGGAAGAGGAGTTCAATGAAAGATGACGACGGTGTTTTGAAATTTGTCACGTTGACATGTAGTAGGGAGGGACGAAGAATTGGTAGTACAAGCACCTCTTTGAAGCCGCAGCCAACAATTCAAACGGGTTGTAAAGCTAGGATCTCTGCATCGTTAGATATACATGGTTACTGGAAGATTAACTCAGTCCACCTTGACCACAATCATAAGACGAGTCCTACGAAGTCCAGGTTGTATAGATGCAACCGAGATATTAGTGCATACGTGAAACGAAAGCTCGAAGTGAATGATGTAGTAGGAATACCATTGCATAAAAGTTACAACACAGCAGTTGTTGAGGCCGAGGGCTACGAGAACATGACTTGCATTGAAAAGGATTGTCGGAATTATATCGAAGAAGTGAGACGGCTAAGACTGGGTAAGGGTGATGCAGCTGCAATACAGGCTTACTTTTCTGAAATGCAATCTAGTTGCTCGGGATTTTACTTTAGTATTGACTTGGATGATGATTCGCGCCTGAAAAATGTCTTCTGGGCTGACAATCGGTGTAGACAAGCATATAAGGAATTCGGGGATGTTGTGACATTTGATACGACCTACCTAACTAATAAGTATGATATACCTTTCGCCCCTTTTGTTGGCGTGAATCATCATGGACAATCAACATTGCTTGGTTGTAGTCTGCTGTCGAATGAGAACACAGATACATTTGTTTGGTTGTTCAAGACATGGTTGAAGTGTATGCATGGTCAAGCTCCGCATGGAATAATTACCGATCAAGACAGAGTGATGCAAAATGCAATTGAGATAGTTTTTCCGAATACTAAACATAGATGGTGTCTTTGGCACATATTGAAAAAATTGCCTGAAAAGTTTGGATATCATGCGGATAAGGCTTCGATATTTTCGAATATACATGTATTGGTTTATGATTCACAATTTGTCGAAGAATTCGAGGAAGGTTGGAGAGTGATGATCGATACGTATGACTTACGCGATGACAGTTGGTTATCTGGATTGTACGAAAACAGAGGTCGTTGGGTGCCATGTTTTTTGAAAAAAACTTTCTGGGCTGGTATGTCAACTGTGCAAAGAAGTGAAAGTATGAATGCCTTCTTCGACGGTTATGTGCATTCGAAGACATCTTTGAAGCAGTTCGTCGAACAGTACGAGCGAGCCTTGCGGAATAAGGTAGAAAAGGAATTTCAGGCTGATTTAAGGTCTTTCTCTCAAATGTTGCCATGTGCAACCACATACGAAATGGAAAAACAATATCAAGAACTGTACACCTTATCGAAGTTCAGGGAAGTTCAAGTTGAATTTACTGGTAAGGTGTATTGTGACCTCATTTCTGCATCGGAAGGACACCAAGGGACAACGTATCAGGTATGTGAGGACATTGTTTGTGGCGAGCGGCGACAGAGAAAAAACTTTCAGGTGGCATTTCATAGAGAGAACTGTGTAATCATCTGCAGTTGTCACATGTTCGAATTCCGAGGTATAGTGTGTAGGCATTCGATTACAGTGTTGATACGCAACCAGGTGACAGTGATGCCGGATCGGTATATACTGCGTAGATGGAGGAAGGACGTTAGCAGAGCACACACGCGGGTCGCCGTGAATTATGCCGGTATGGTTAGTACTCCTGCACAGTTGAGGTATGATGAGATGTGTCAGGCATTTGCAACTGTGGCAAACCTTGCGGCCGATGATGAAGGGAGGTATCATGCTTGCATGGATTGGATACAACTTCAAAATAAAGAGTTTAGGTTGACAAAGTCCAGTTCCGATAGTAATACAAATTTGTAGTGTATTGCGTCTCAAAATCAAAGTATCGAGACTGTCAAGGATCCTTTGAGTTGTACATATTTTGGTTCAGTTGGCATGAAAAAATAGACAACATATAGTGATTGTCTCTTATTGTTGCGCAGATAACCATGGAAGTTCTACATGGTGATCATATAGACAACATCCCTGTTGAAATCAAACCAAAGCCTGAGGAGTCTAATTCTGTCGAATTTTGTAATTTTCTTATGAATCCACGAGGAGCTACTTTATTGTATGATTAATGTAGCATTTCTTTGTCATTCTTCAACTGATTGGGCATGGACTGCAAGGATATTGCATTTTATTTCTTATCATTCATCAATAACCATTCAAACTCATATTTTAGTAGTAGGTTCAACAGTTGGAAATGCACGAACATTATTAAAGAACAAGTTGAAATCAAACAAATATTATAATGTCGTTAACTACTCATATAATAATTTCACTAAATTCCAAGGTACATGAAGTAAACAATTTTACTTCAACTATAATGTACCAATTGATTGCACTAAACTAATCGACCGCATCTATATTTACAACATGCTTACTTCAATGTGACTACTTCAACGTAAACAACTAATCAAGCCGTGCCTTTCCCGTTCAGTTTCACTTCGGCAGGTAAATTTTCTCGACGGACCGTCACATTAACGGTGACAGAAAACAAGAGCTCTTCTTCATTATTTAGCCGAACTTGAGATTTGAACATTCGCGTCATATCTTCAACTTCTTCATTCACTACTTGTTTAGCCTTAGTACCGCTAGATTCACCGACTACTTCTCCATCTTTACACCAATCCCAAAACCCACAATTCACACTACAACATTTGAAAAATTTGCCCTTGTTAATGGTGTCTCTTTCAACCTCGACTAACTTTTGAAAGCCATACACACAAAGTGGATATCGACGTTTTATCGGGCAATCACCGAAGAAGTGTCCAACACTCCTGCAACCGTGGCATACTCCGGAATTCTTTCCCGGCATTCTTTGTTCCTACAACATTCCAATTTAAATGCTCAAACAGATCTGTAAATCAAAACTGAAAGAGACTCTCTCCAATTTTAATGCTAGTAGTTGAAACATTATAATACCATCACGAGGAAAATGAGAGATCCATTAACCTTGTAAGATGTTAACACCATATTTGGGGTCAAGCATCAACAGAAGTTCCCATTCTCAAATTTGGGTCAAGCATCAACCAACAAAAGTTCCCATGAATCATACAATTAACTTGAAAACATGAAATTCATGTAACGCAGTTGGCACCAATAGTATCTCGCCATAAATTCGCAGAAAAAACTGATGAATGATGCAAAATGGGTGAGTTTCTTGAAAAAATCAGACTTCTTTCCTTCTTTTATTTCTTCGAAATTGCAATCATTTTACTTTGAAGGAGAGGTTGTCAAGGGAAACTACTCTTATAATAAACAAGAAAATGGATCACATATGCTGTCTTTATAGAAATAAACCGGGGAAATCTAAAACATTAACTACATATGCCATGTTCGAATTGAAGTTCTACAAGCATCCACAATCATGAGCGACAAGGAAAAGAAGCTAAACTAGGATTTGAGGTACTGAGGTTCTTTATAATATCAAAACAAGAATGCTTATCCAGTGCGAAATAATCAAATTACGTATTCTACCGTACACGGCGTTGCGTTTGAACTCGATGCGGATTTGGGAGTGCTGTACAACGAAGGAGTTGACCGGATGCCGAAGGTGTTGACGACGCCGGAGGTGGTGACGAACGGGTGCTGCCGGAGATTTGGAATTTGGGATGAAGGGTTTCTTCTCTGATTTGTTTTTTTTTTTTTTGTCATGCCACGTCACTTTGTCAAAAGACTTTGTCAACAGGTTTTGTACACCTAGCGCGATTGATTAGAAAATCATATCCCTATGTCAGTGTCAGTGTCCGTACTACTTAGTTCAAGACTATAGTTAGCTATGCGACTGTCCTTTCCATAGTTGATTCTCATAACATGCCAAGGGCAAAGTGTTGTGTAGATGAAGATCCCCTAATTGGATTCATAATGTTTTAATTTATGAACCATGATCACAACAATGCTTTTGTTTCTTACATAATTCGCATGCACGTGAATACAAATCTATTTCATCTTTCTACACAACCAATATCTCATTTATGTAAAAAGAGTATTCCAGTAAAGTTCATAAAAGTAGAGGAAATCCTCTTCTTGGACGAAATGATAAAGTCAGCACCACAAAATACAAGTGTACCTGCCACCTACACTCCATCATCAATGTCATTTTCGACCGAATTGCCCTGAAAAATGACCTAGACTAATAGGGAAATCCATTCATTGGACCTTTTGATGTTGGCTGGAAAGTTTATATGGATTTTACTTCAAACGGTTGGTTTTCTAAATGCACTGATTTTTCCCCCTATCTCATCACAGTGTGATGAATCATTCTTTTGTGTTTTTGGAATGCAATATTTTTCATTTATAATTTTATTGTTTGTTTTCAGGGACGTTTAAGTTGACTCTTCAATTTATGGAAGATTACCCAAATAAGCCACCAACAGTGCGATTTATATCTAGAATGTTTCATCCAAATAGCAAGTAACTAAATATTTTACTTTTGCTTTCATGATTATGGCAAAAGATTTTATGACTACATAATTGACAATATTTGCCCTGGCTTTCTTCCTTTGAAAAGTTCACATGAATCACATGGCCAATCCTAACGATGCAGATCTGTAGATCTAAGCAAGATAATAAAGGAGAGGATTATTTTCCTCTAAAAATTCATGTCTTAATGCATGCCTTTGTAAACTCTAGGCATTTCAGAACTAAGAAGAATAGCATTGGATGTCAACAAAAATATAGCAAGAACTTATCCTGCTTGTATCTGCATATATTTTTCTCCGTAATCCTTGTTGTACAGTAAGGATTGAGAATCTTATGTTCATACATAATTCCTAGGGGAACATGTTAGATGGATAGGAAAAGACTTTATGCTATTAGTTATATTGATTTGTGGGTTCCCTTAAATTTATATCAATTTTATTTGGGAGTTTTACATGCACCCCCAAGTCATTTTGCTTGACATTTGGGTATATCCTGAACATTTTATTTGATTTACATCTCAAACCAAAGTTATATGAAGATTGATATAAAAAGTTTTATGCTTCAACCCTCATATAATTAATACTTATAATATCTAATTTTTAAAAAAATTTCAGGAAACCAGTCTTGTTACTCTTCCCGAGTCAATATCCCTTTTGCCATTGTTTCTGAAGGAAACATTCACTCTATTAGTTGAATAGATTTTAACATATTTTTCTATAGATACACGTCATTTGACTCATTTCCCCCCTTTTGGCTTCTCCATTTTATTTGTTTAAAATCATATCTACCTCAACAAAATTTCAATTTTTTTTTTTCCCTCCTTTTAAATCCTAGTCAATATATTTGAGTTATGTGCTTATTCTTTAAAGCCATCACGTAGTAGTGAGCATTTTCAATATCCCTATACTACTGAAGTACCACACCAGCACATCATCTGAGTTCCATACTTGATAGAATCTCGAGCAATGTACTATAATTGATTGGTTGTGATATTGCTCGTGTTTTTCACGTACCCATTTTATCTATTTTGGTGATATTGAAGGCTATCTTGAGTGATAAGTTCGTGCACACCCTGTTTTTTATATTTTAAAAACTAAAAAGTATTACATGTTCTTTTTTAAAAAAATAAAATCAGATAATATAGACAAGCATAAAAAGAAGAAAAGGTCGAAATCAAACAGATCTGTAGGCTATGATTTTTGCCTTTTTTAAGTCATTTAATATTTGAACACATCTGTAGGCTATGATTTTTGCCTTTTTTAAGTAATTTAATATTTGACCCACTTTTATGTTCTACTGTTTGTATGATTTGCTTTTTAATTTTATTTGGATACCATTGGATTTAGCATTATTTTCTTCGGGATTGGTTTACGTCTGGGATTTAATGTCTCGTAAACAATTAAAGAAATAATCAGGGTGAATAAATGATACCAAAACATGCTTTTGTAAACATGACGAAGTGAAACTTCTGGATCCTGATACCCTGCCATAACTAATGTCTTTGGTTGTAATTTGTAAACTATGCTCGTCTTTGGTACTAGTAGATTAATTTCTCTGGTCTACTGAGTTAGTCATTTTTCATATGGCCTTTTTTTTTTCCTTAAAGAATTTACTATAGCATGGAGGGATTGTCTTGTATGTCGTGCTCTCATGTTTTTGTTTTATTATCAACCAGTTTATGCTGATTGAAGTATTTGCTTGGATATTTTACAAAATCAGTGGAGTCCGATATACGACGTAGCTGCAATACCTACTTCTATCCAGGTACGACAGGGTTTTAAAATTTTATTTTTTTCTCTCTTTGTTCAACTGAACACAATTAGAAGTCTATGAGGATGTTTGTTAGAGATTAAAATCAGATTAAAATTGAAAATATAGCCGTTATTGTTGACTTTTATTAGACGGGTGGGACCCATAACGGTCATATTTTCAATTTTAATTGGATTTTAATCCGTACCAAACAGGCTCTATAACAATAGAACATTAACTAACTGTGCTATGATTCTAAAAAATAATAAAAACGACAAAAAATTCCAGAAGATTCTTTGAAGAGGTATAATTTCTTGTAAAATAACGAGTAGGTCTCATGGAAGTAATTGGAGAATATGTAAAGATGCAATTCTGTATTTCATCTGTTATATCCTTGATATCAGTATATGATCATGTTTTCATTGCTTCCTGTATAACTCTTTCTTACATGTGCATGTAAATTTGTCCCAATGAAGAGGGCTTAATGATACAATGTAAACTTGCCCTTGCCAATACAACCTTGATAATGGATTTTTCAGAAAACCAAGAAAACTGTTCAAACAAGAGCTAAATACTATATTTTTTTGCTTATGTAAAAAAGAGGAAAATATATGAAGAAAATAACTGATTAGGTTGCATGGCTGCTCTTTCAAGAGAAAGTTGTATATTGACCAAAAAAAATTTAGGATCGTGTGTTTTTATTTTAGCAACTCCAGTTGTCATTGGTCCTTACTCGAATTTAACTTTTTTTTTTTTTTTACATATATAATTTCAGTCTCTGCTCTGTGATCCAAATCCCAACTCACCAGCCAATTCTGAAGCAGCACGGTTGTTTAGCGAGAACAAACGTGAATACAATAGGAAGGTTCATGAAATTGTTGAGCAGAGTTGGATGGCAGATTATGTTCTCTCAAAGGTTCCACAGCAGGATATTGCAATTGTGAGCTAAGGTTGATGTTACAAGGCCCTTTCTCCTTTGTAGGATTGTCTCTGTTTCAGTAAAATGCCTTTTTAGTACCATTTCTACATTAGTGACTGATGTTGGGAAAAAAAATATGAATATTATGTCGTGTCCCCTAGATTTTGATTACGCCCAAAGAATATAGCGATAAATGTAGGACAGCTTTGGGTGTCGATTCCACATGGAGATGGAAGGAATACTCAAAAGGATAAAAAATGATGTTTTCTCGTTTGTGAAGTAGAATTTGTTGTCGAATAAAATTAATAATTCAAAGTTTGAAATAATGAAATAAAAATCAACATTTTGAAGTAGCAAAGCATCGGAATTCCCTCAATTGGATTTGATCATTCTCATCGATTATTCATTTTTATTACTCAATTAGAGACCTTCGTCCCAACTCACAAAATTAGAAGATATATCGTTAAAAATCACTTTAATTCAATTGTAATTAGAATCTAAAATTCCTATAACACATTTGCACTATTTTTATTGAAATAAGATCGATAATCATCCATATACATCAAGTATAAGGTAATAATCAATTCACCAATAAAGAAAAATTGAAATTGAAACTCAGCAAATAGTTTAATTCTTCGATGGAAAAGGGCAAAAAGCATGATTAATTCCATGAAAAATCTAGTAAAGATTAAGTCAATCCCAACATATTTATGAAAAGAAAATCTAAATTCAAAAATTGTTTGACAATGAAAAGTCAAATTATATGAATAAAAAGATGAGAAATCACTAATTCCAATGAAGTTTCTTTCCATCTTCACCAAGGTTTTTAGTTCTTCGTCGAGATTCTTGAGCTTTTACCAGAGAAACAACAAAACTGGCTGCTAGATTCTCTGAAGAAGCCTATGCGACCACATAGGAATAATGCTATACATCCGCATGGCTTAAGCAATTTCTGAATTTTTGCATTTTGGTCCTCCAAACTCAGTTTCGCATTCCTCGACCTCTTTTCCCACTTCTTCTTTGACCCATGCTTAATTCTTTAGCCCAAATTTACCTCGTCATCTTCATATCTTCGTTTTGCCTTCCGACTCATCTTTTGAATATTTACAATTTGGTCCTTGAACTTTCATTTCCTTCAATTTGGTCATTTTTCACTCATTTCTCCTTATTCCTGCTACATTCATCATTTGTCCTTGAACTTTCATTTCCTTCAATATGGTCCTTTTAATGGTGAAGAGTGTATCATGTACACAGCTATTTCGACTTTACGTGACCAGCCTGCATGATATGACTTTTCGCGCTCGTGTGATCTTCCTCGTTCAGGTGTCCTTTGGGTTTATATATATTCATCTGTGATGATATTTTTTTTTCTCATTTTTCATTTGAAAAAAAAGAATAATATACATATTATGGTTGCGAACATCCAGTCTGGGATCATAATTTTTTGATTATTTTAGCCTGGACCCTGTTTTAATTAAGTTGCATTTGTGTCACCGACGCTGGATTATTACATATATATATATATATATTGAGATTGTTGTACAGGTATGGGTGGTTCCATCAAGGGGCAATTGGACATAAGAATGAATGATGTCTAACTTATTACATTGTAACTGTGCGTGCAAAGACAGATGTTGATATTTCAACTACCATCCCAACTTTTTACTCCATGTCGCATTTGATTATTAGAGAATGTAACAATTTATTTATCGTGCATGTCATTTATTTATTTATTTTACTTTTGGTATGTTTACTCGGATTGAATACGGGCTTAATCTGTAGACTGGGTGAGCAATGCAGCAGTATCTTGAAAATACGAGCTATTTGAAATTTTGACGACTTAATGACTTGTCAACTTAAAAATTTGATGATCCAGTCGATGTTCAATGGAACTCAGCATCGCTAGAAGAGACAAAATGGCACATATTGGGTTCCTAAATTCACAAATACGACACAAAATCAGCCCACGTACTGAGCCCTTGTCCTTGTTTGGTTTCATTAAAAAAAAAAAAAAAAGTGGATTATAATTCAATTCAAAGTTTAACTATTAATTATCAGTTTTTATTAATTTTTTTGAAAATTTTGATTTACATGGGCTAAATATGTGAGTTAATTTAATCAATCGTCACTGAATTTTGTATAAATTATTACTTGCTTACTGAAATTCAAAACAATCCTCTTTGTTCTCTAAACTTTATCATATGTTATTAATTATTCATCGAAATTTAAAAGATTACTTATTGTTTACCCAAAATTGAACAAAATTATCCATCATATCATTTCAACCAGTGTTACCAATAGTACAATTAAGTGAGTCATGAATAACCTTGTTCAAATTTAAATGAGTAATTAGTAATCTCTTAAATTTTGATGAGTAATAATCTATAGAAAAGTTAGGTAAACAATGTGTAATTTTGTTCAATTTTGAGCGAGTAACCAGTAATCTAAATTTGCAATGAATGACTGTTCAAAGATGAGTAATAGTAATGTTTTAATGACCACTGATTAAATTATTTCATACGTGATATGTATGTATTTACATCTTCATCTCCGTCTCCGTGTGGCTCACTCAAGTTAGAGAGAGAATGCGGAAACCAGGGTGGTGGAGTGAGTGAGAAGGGGTCCATTTTCCTTACC
This sequence comes from Fraxinus baroniana, assembly GCA_903798355.1. Lineage (NCBI taxonomy): Eukaryota > Viridiplantae > Streptophyta > Magnoliopsida > Lamiales > Oleaceae > Fraxinus > Fraxinus baroniana. The sequence goes on along the minus strand of CAIGRO010143605.1, from coordinate 9,809 downwards.
ATGAGTGCATCAAAGTACTTCAAGGTAGGGGCCTACGATACTTATTTGCTTTCTCTATCTATCACTTTATGTTTTTACTTCCATTTCAATCAAGCTTTCAACTGAAATTCCTATCTATCACTCTGTTTTTACTTCCATTTCAATCAAGCTTTCAACTGAAATTTCTATCTATAACTGGGTTTCCAATTGGTGACTCATTCGTCCAAATTTTCCCTTTTCCGAAATTTGCGTGCTTGCAGGAAAGTTGCTTTGCAGCGGGATCTTAATTTGAATTGAACCTTGTTTACCAGGTGTAGAAATCACAGATCTAAGCCACATTACCCAAAATCTCACTTCTTTTGCTTTTGTTTTTCTTCAATTGCACATATATTGGGCTTCTACTCATTCTTATGTGTTTAGGGCAGATCTTGTGTGGGTACTTATGTTTGTGCTTTTGTAGTTTACTGGAAATAAAATTTAATTTTAGCCAGTTATAATTATAACGATGTTTTTAATTTCTTTCCATGTAAAAATGTAGTGAATTGTTATTTCAAGTAGTGAATGCATTAAATGGAACTCAAAATTGTGTTTTAATTTTGTCCATGTGCCTGTTTTTAGAGAAGTATAATTCTGTCAAAATAATAATATAAGAAAATTAGACTTCATCATTCTCTCTGTTTTTTATTTTAGTTTTAACATCACCATACTACGATTATTTTCTTTGAAGTTTGAACACATAAATCTAAATGCTGACGCCAAAATAATTTTCTTGGGGTTATGCATAAAACACATTTTTTTTTTTCTAATATACTTTATGTGCGTGATTAAATTAGCTAATTGTAATTTAAGTCATTGAAGATAACTAATTTGCATCATAAGCTATGAACATTTTTTGAGCGTTTTACACCTTTTTGCTCTTTAGTTCTGTACTTTATTTGTTTATGTTATCTATTAGTCTTTTCGAAACAAAGTGATTTATGACGGGCAAATAAAAATCAGACTTGTGAATTATACTGTTTTGCCTTTGCTCGTGTATGCATGATTTTATAATACACAGTACAGGGTAATGTTGTAATTTGCAACCGTGTATTTAAAGGCTTAATCTTTTGAAAATAGTGCAGGATTTGAATTGAGAGACGGCTGTTTCTTGTGGTGGGCTGTAGCGATGGGGAAATCTCCTGGAAAGTGGATCAAGGCTGTACTCTTTGGAAAAAAGTCTTCCAAGTCTAGTTTATCTAAAGTAAGAATGTTGTTGGCTAGTCTTTTATTTTATTTTATTTTGTGTATAGTTTCATGATTCTCTTCCTGGTTGCTTTGAGAGAAACCCTGTGTCTGATATCAGTTCCCCATTTTACAAATAACTCTATCTTTTGTTGATCCTTGCTAATTTTATGGTGTACAATTCCTATTGGTCATGGTAAAACAAATGTTGCTTGAATTTTCTGTTTTACACTGTGGGCTCTTTTGACTTGTGCTGTTTTGAGATTATTAATCTACTATAAAGGTGATTCTGGAATCCATTGTGGTTTATACTGTTCAAATATCCTATTCCTCATAATTATTTTAAATGTGAATTACGAGACTCTTGAAATCTGACGATTGAGATAAATTTCACTGGCTCAGTTTTGTGTTTGACACAGATATTAGTTTATCTTCAATTTCTTTTTTCTTGTGCAATATCCTGGTTTTTCATTCTGCTGCTTCATTTGCATTCTTTCTGTTTGGGCTATTTATAGTTTACAATTCTTCTAGACATTTCACCCTCTCTAAATTATGCATTTGATCATCAGTATTTCTGATACAGTGCGAGACTAGAATTCATTACCGAGATTATTTCGAGGTTTCGTCTGGTTTCTGAAAAGCTCAGTTTTGGGTCTTTCCAGTTACAGAACCGTTATTTCTAGTACTAGTTTCTTTTGGTCATTGGAATTTTTAGGGATGCTTCTTGTAACTAGGAGAGTGTGGAGATGGATAAAGGAACTTTTGTAACATGCTGAAGTTTATATTATGTCACTTCTCATTAGTTCACCAATTTACTTCCCCACCTCTTGAACTTGTGACGGCTTTACTTCGATACAAGTTCTGTGATTTTTCGATTTTGTATTTTATGGCAATTAAATTTTTAGTCTTTCCACAATAATGTGACGCTAATCCAAGCTATTGTTCCATATGAAGAATTTTACTGCTGAGAAAAGGACTGCTGCACCAACGGGAGATCTCACTGTGAATCCGTTGCTTGTCTCAGATCTTCCATATCAGGCTATGGTTAGAGGTGCAGAAAATCCGGAATATGATAAAGGTACACCTGCCAGCTTGCCATGTGATACTGCTGCTTTAGTGCCTATTGATCAAAGTGTGGATTTGCAAGGTATTGTGGGATCCAATTCATCTGATGATGGTGAAATAAGAAGACAAGAGCAAGCTGCCACAAAAGCACAAGCAGCCTTTCGGGGCTACATGGTAATGCTTTTGTAAATGATATTTCTTGCTTGAGCGATAATGATGATTTTTTGACAGAGATGTTATATCTCTAATAGTATCTAAGCACATTCCTCCCAGCGAGTCCAAATAATTTGGTCCCTTTTTAATAAAACTAGATGGTTTAGTCAAACATGGAACCTGCTGTTAACTTCTAAACTGCGTTACTTTTTAACCTGCAATACCTGAAATTTTTTTTTGTCCACATTCATTAATTTTTCCTAGCATCTTTTTCCCTGGGTTTGGAGAAACTGCATTCACAGCCTTCATCTTAAGAGAAGTTCTCCATGAGTGTGTACTGGCCCTACTGGATTTTCAGTCAGTTCAGTAAACATGTATATATATTTTTTCATCGTATGTCTTCTTGCTATATGTATAATTTGCTTTTCCTATTTGACAATGCACAAAAGAATGAGTAAAGTTGCATGTATGCAACCCTGAGAGAAGGAAGGTTCACCACATTGCATGTGCATGTAGTTATTGTTTTCTTGTTATTGTATGAGTACCATTGCAATCATGAGAGAAATTCACCACAGCGCCTGTGCATATAGTTATTGTTTTCTTGTTATGGTCTGGGTCTATCCGCAAGCATTTGGTGCCTGCTCTTCTTGGTGTTTGGTCCTGCTGTGTCTTCCTGGGTTTAGTGCAAGACTGATTTGCTTCAATCCACCTTTATGGCCTCCTATTCTCCTTGCGTTGGGTTCAGTTTGCTGGAGCCAGATTCCGTTCCTGAGGGGCTAAGTCCCATTGCGAGGTTTAGGCTCTTCCTCAAGAGATTTTGGTCCGAAGATTGCTTATTTGGCTAAGAGAGAACTTCATGCTTAGGGGAGAGTTTGGAGTTGATGTGGTGAGATCACTGATGAAAGGGGAGATTGTTTTGGATCCTTGGTGCTTTAGGTCAAATTTCCATGCTTGTAAATGAGCCTTGATATTCCATGTATACTCTGTTTACTTTATGTGGTTAATGTTTTGATTCAATCATCAACATCAACTAAATCCGCAGGCTCGTCGGGCTTTTCGGGCGCTAAAGGGTATAATAAGGCTACAAGCTCTTATTCGCGGACATTTGGTTAGGAGGCAGGCACTTGCCACTTTCCGTTGCATGCAATCAATTGTTAAATTGCAGGCTTTGTCTCGTGGACAAAGGGTGAGACTTGCAGATCCTAGACATGAAGTGATGGTAAAGTGCACCACAAGAGAGCTTCAGGTAACTGAGTGACATAACTTCATAATATCTGGTTTTACTTTTTCTCATTTTACTCAGGCTACTTGTATGTAGATTGAGCAGAAAATTGGATTTGGATGATAAGATGTAGAGAAGCTATATCATCTATAGGCATTAAATTTCCTTTTCCCCTTGGATTTGTTTATCAAAATTGCGATGTCTTTGTGCTACTTAGCAAACACGCATGATTTTATACTTCATCAGGATGCTAAAAAGGCAGATGTATTTGGAAGAAATTCATCTCTTGGGTCAGAGAAGCTAGTGACCAATGCATTTGTCTGCAAGGTATATTTTATTTTCTTTATCGACTTGAAGAGCTAAAAGTGTCTCTCTTTTCAATGAACGTAATGTAAAGAAAGAAATTTTACCCTTTTCCTCTCTCATCACCCTGTCAGGGCTGGCTAGATTTTATTCAGTGTAGCTATCATAAACCCATTATATGAATGAGCTCCACTTTGGTACTGCCTTTTGAAGATCCCAGTCTGTGATGATTTATTCGACAAATTATTTTGGAAGTAAATGAATGTATTGCCGATTTTTTTATTTAGATGTGTGTTTTGTTCAGTTCTAATTGCAGAATTATTTTTCAATGCTGTATTTTCTTTGGTCCAGCTATTTGTGTTACTTGTGCCTAGAAAAAGCAAAACTTAAGTATCCTTTCTTGAAACTATTTATGGTTTAACTTACACCTAATCAACCCCCTGGCCCTGCCAGCTTACACAGAAGGGGAAAATTATGATGCATCCAAAATCTACCCTCTGTTACCTTGCACAAAAAAAGTGATGCTCATCAATTTCATTCAGATTCTACAACTTTTGAAAGTGTTGAAATAAGAGATTCAGAATTTGTATTAATTTTCAAGTCAAATGTATTAGAATTTAACGGCATTCTTTTCTTCTTGTTCTAGCTTTTTGCCTCATTGCCGGCTGCCATGCCCTTGATCCTGCAGTATGATGTGTCTGAACCAAATTCAGCTTGGAACTGGCTTGAGCGTTGGTCATTCACCCGCTCCTGGGAACCACGGACACGGATAAGGAAAACTGCTGATGCTAAATCTCAACGAAAGAAGTCTGGCACGCTTATTGTGGAGACTGAAGCTGGAGAATCGAAAATGAGTATCAGAAAGGTTGTTGCTGCCACCAATGGTGGCAATCGTGCTTTAGCTTCTTTAGAACAAGTTAAGCCGAAAACCAACCCAAGGAAAGTCATAAGTCATCAAACAGAGTCAATGCAAGAACAGGCACAGAATGAACTTGAGAGGGTCAAACGCAATCTGAGAAAGGTTTCTGCATCGATGGCAGTGGCTTCTGAGAAGGAAACTGAGAAGCAACATCAGAGTCCTAAAGAAGTATCGAGTTCTGCAGCTCCGAATGTTTTTAAACAGGAGATTGTTAATTCTCCTCCAAAGCTGGTTGATTTGGATGTTGATGTCAACAAACCGGCTTTAACAGAGGCTCCTTCTAAGCCATTGACAGTGGACGAGCCAGTTGATGCAACACATGATGATCATCCTGCTGTTGAGTTAAATTCCTCGGAAATTTGTGGGAATATGGAGACACTTCCAGCTGTCCATGACGAATTGAGCCCTAAGGAAGAACATAATAGCAAAGAGAAGGTGAAAATTGGGAGGAAATCTCTTCCAGCAAAGCAGGAGTATCCTGAGAATGCTTCACTAAGCTTGCCAAGTTATATGGCGGCAACTGAATCTGCAAAGGCAAAGCTTAGAGCGCAAGGATCAACTAATATTGAAGATGTGGCTGAAAATGGTTTTGAGCGTCGTCATTCTCTACCAGCCCCGGCCAATGGCAAATTGAGCTCATTGTCACCGCGGATGCAGAAGCCAGTTCAAGCTAGGGGCAAAGGAGGGAGCAAGAAAAACAGATCACTGGTGTCCTCTAGAGATGGTAAGAGGAGGAATTTCATTATCTTGTGAAATTTTGTCTATTGCACTTATTTCTAACTAGTCAACTCTTTCTTTTTAGGGACTCGTCTTCTCTGTTCAATTGACCATTTTTGTTATAGACATATTAGACAGGTTTATATGCACGTCCATTTAATGTTGTGGTGGTCCAGTTGCGTCAAGAAGGGACTATTAATGTGGATAATTTCAATTTCATGACACAGGACAATTCCGTGGTCCTCTTTTTGTTCTTTTATTTTATACCGTGTCTCTTTAGCTTGATAGCAAATGGAATAACTCTTTCCAAAAATGTTGACGAATTTATCAATTTAATTTATACTTGTATGGTATATTATTGTTGTATGGTATCTAAATTACCTGGTATTTTGGCTGATTTAGAGCAAGTTTTCTACTTCTTGAATTTTCTGCAGTCTGAACGACACTATATTTCTATGCATCGTTTACAGATAAGGTGCTTCAACCAGGGTGGAGGAGATGAGTGTGACTGCTTTGTAATATTTTGGAGATATCGTGTGACCATGTAGCTGCACTGTTATTTAGTTTTTGTGTAGGGTCTCCTCTGCTGTAAAAGATGATAATAAACTTATCAAATCATATTTGTTTGTTACCATAAATCTTTGTATGTTGTCGTGGGTTGATGAGGTAATGTATAAATTCTCGAATTCTGTTCACTTCTGATTAATCTAATACAACTTGTGTGCTTTGTACTTCATTCTTTGTTTTCCTGTTTGTCAACATTGTAAGCTGGACATGCTTTGTCTTTTGTACCTTTTGGAATTTTGCACCTTTTGGAAGATTACAGTCTGTTTCATTTGTCATCGCTCATCATATCTACTTTCAGTAATAGCTGGCTACTTCATCTAATAGAGAAGATGCTCGCTTTAAAATAATAGAGGGTTGTACATCAAGAGCAGTAGATAAACAAGTCAACTTTTGTTCTTTACTCAATACGGGATTACATATCTGAACCTGAGCATGTTTGGTCGTGGTTTAAAGTAGCTTAAAAGGCCTACTTCTCAAGGGACTAATTAACTGTATACCGGACCATCGCCCCATTGTTGCGATGCAAAATCCACTTAAGCCCATTTTGTTGTCCTGCCAAAACAATATCTTGTATGGTTCCATTAACATGTATACCTTGCATCATTGGCAACTCACCAAAATCATTAGTTGGGCATTTGGGGTTTAAAGAATTTATCCATGCAAGGAAATACTCCTCATAACCCCCAATCTCATGTCTCCACCACTTGATCTCTCCAGTGTCCGTATTGAGGGCTAATATCGATTCCAAGTAATTATCAGGCTCAACGCATTCACATGGACATTTCCAAGGTGAAGTCGAATTGTTCCGTCTTTCTTGGCATTCTAAAATGTGTCGAGGTGCTGAGTATAGATTTCCAGTGGCAATGTAAACTAGGTTTCTTCGAGGATCAATTGGTGGGCTGCTTCCCCACAAGGCGGCGCCTGCATATTCTCCGGTCTTGTTTTGGTTGTCGGGCAACATCATGGTCTTCCACAAAACCTTACCTGTACAAACATCTAATTTGGCAAAGCTACCCCGAAATGTGCAGCAATTCTCGACATTTAAGCCTTCTTCAAGTGAAGATGTTCCAACATAAAATGCTCTGCGAAGGATGAACCTGATTTACACTTGTGTTGATAAAGCGGACTAAAAATAAAAGGGAAGCTGAACTTACCCATTGTAATATGTACCAGACATCGCGATAACACTGGCAGGTTGCCTGTCGAGCTGTGTAGACCAGATGAGATCGCCCGTTGCTCGTTTGACAGCAAAAACAAAAGCAGGTCCATATGTTCCAACAATTAGTATATCACCCACAACTGTTGGAGTTGCTAAAGCGTATTAAGAACGTGCCTCAATGTATCGGACTTGTGGTTGCACGTAAGTTCATCCAGATTCTTTTTCCAAATAACAGAACCGTCATAAACTTTAATTGCATAGAGACATCCATCCCAGCTTGGATAATAAAGTGTTCCATTGAATATTGCAGGTGTTACCTACCGTTGTTGCCCTTGTGTCTTTCCCAGCATACGATTCCAATTTGAGACGTAGATAAGAAAGAGTCGAAGGGCCAATCTTCGCCTCTCCTTCTTCATATCTACGGTTATATGCGTTCAAATGATATCTCCTTTTTTGCAACTGGAATCAATCGCCATAAAAGTACCCAAGTCAGTATGCAAATAGAGAGAGAGAGAGATCTGGACTAGTAGTAGTAGCACTGTAGCAGGGATGGTCATGTAAGGCAAGCAAAAATGAAGAGACGAATGAAAATACTACTGATATTGGTCTTGTGGGATGCCATAGCAATTAAACCTTATTAGCTGAATTAGTCTTCAACACAGGAAGTCTTCCTCTATTTATTTAGTAAAAACCACTAATATAATTTTATATTTATAGTCGAAGTCAAGATGACATAATTCTCGATTTCTTGGGGTCGAAAGCTGATACTGTGTAAGTATTGTTGACTAATATAAGATGCGATTGATTATTCAAAAATAGCTCAATGACTAAAGTGAAACAACACTATAATGTTCGTTTTTAAACCTTCAAATATTCACTTAACGTTGATCATACGCAAATAATTCAATGTAAAGCCATATCCACATGTCTGTCATTCAAATAGACGATTCTTTGATTAAGAAACGGATTATCATAATCGATATATTTAATCAGAAAGAGGTCCAATAATGTTTTCTATTGTATTATTTTGCTCTGTCAAACTTAAGTTTTGAGATCCGAAACTTGAATAAATTGTTGACCCCAACCCATAAACTATAAATTGAAAAGTTGTAATCTTGGACAGCTATTTGATCAAAAAATTGTTAGTAAAAATAATTGTAAAATAGGCTATTGGTAATATTTGAATACCTTACGAGATCTGTGACAAAAGACTTGCTCGACGAGTTTCCTCACAAGTGAGCTTGTAGTTAGGTCGTAGGTGCCTTTTAACTTAAAGAGTAGTAAAGGGATACTCCTAAGAGAACCTTTTAGAGGGAATAGGGGTGAATTTCCTATGTAATTAACATAACGAAAAAAATTATCTACTCTTATCAGACTAGTTCAAGGATTGGCCTACAACTTACGATGAAAAATCTTTGATAATAACCTGGTATTTAATGGCGTTCGAGGACAGTGTTTCGATCTTTTATTTGGGTATTTCTTTTCTTGAAACAAGGGGATTTTATTTGGATATGAAGTACTGTATTTCAACAAGGAACTAGCTTACAAGACGTGCTTTGTTCTTTATAACTAGATTTAAGCCCATGGAAATTAAAATATCACTCTATCAGATAGGCATAGAGTGAAGTTTCTGCAGTGAAGGATGGAATTGTTGCTCCCAATCCTACTTTATATCCATTCCCTAATATACACAATCTTTGCACCCTGATGCACTACCATATATGGTGGCTCCAGTTTCATTTGATCATAAAATTTTCCCTGTTTTGGCATCAATAGCATAAAGGGTCCAATTTCTATCATATCGAGTCCAGATCCGTTGTGTCAAAGTTATTGTCTTGTCAATACATTTTTGACACATTGACACATCACATTTTCATAGCAAATTGGAAGATGTCAACACAATTTTTGATACCTCGGCACGTTACACCTTAGTATTATCCCATTTTCTATGAAGAGGTAATGTGCCAAGGTGTAAAAAATGGATTGGTAGGACAAGGAGAAAAATTTAGGAGAATAGATCTTGCCTATGAGGTACCTCATAATCACTTGTTATTTTTTCATAATCTTGCAAAGTTCGTGTCAAATCGCCTGTTAGTCATGGACTAGGCGGATTTTATAAAACAAATTCTCCTCGTTAAGTTTCCAAATAGATGAGAATGTTTGAAAAATATTTATAAATAGTTAGATTGCAAAATAAATAGAAGATAATGATGGATGAACGGGCTGTACTTGTAGGTCCTTTAAAATGTGTGGATAGTAAGTAATTGGAATGTTTATAAACATGAGCCAATAAATTCCTTCATCATTCTTACCAAGCTTCTACAAGAAAAAAGGGATAAATTGATCCTCTCCTTCGGAATATGATAAAACCATCTTGTGATTTTCATATTGAGCAACTGTATGGAATTATTTCCATTGAATTAGGAAATTCTGCAGATAATATTTGATACTTAGTTACAAACGAACTTATTTTTTAAACGTCTAATCTTATCTAACATTTGCAT
>CAIGRO010143597.1:0-11145 GCA_903798355.1 Fraxinus baroniana | reverse complement strand
AGTTCAGGACGGCCTGACGGATTGAAAAGACATTGGTATTATACCCAAATATGTCTCCCTTATAAAAGGGCCCATGATCTCAACATGAGGGGGGGGAGAAAATCTGAAGAAAAATCACGAGAAACTCCCATTTGTAACCTTTTTGAATATGGTGGATAAATGAAAGGAACGTTACAGTTGGATGATTAGAAAACTCCTATTGTTCATAATCTCTAGTTAAATATTTTATGTCTTAAGTTGGCTTTAATCTTGTGAAAACAATTTTGAACGTCAACAAAATAAATATTATTTTCAAGTGTTATTTCTTAAAAGTAAGTATATAAGAGCAATTTTACTTTCAAAAAAGTTCTAGCAAACCAGAAAAGTAAACTGTCAATAGTATTGCGAGCCAAGGGAGTAACACTCTATTTCTTCCAAAACATATAAGAATAGAAAACAAACATGAGCAATCTCAACTATAACATTTGGACCTATAGAGAACTACATTAAATCTTGAACTCTCATTGACAACAGGCCAGATTTCAAGTCACGTGCAGAGTGAGGAAATTTAAAAATGAAATGCAACACCAAAATTATAACAGAGTAGCCATAGGAATGAGATAGGAAAGGCAATTGGAAGGTTTTAAAACACGGCCAAGCACGCAACTAGCTAGTCAAGAGTAATAGTAAAAAATTCATAGACCTATGCAAAAGATGTATCTACAAATAACAGCTTCAAAATTGTTGGCATTGAACAATAACAAACCTCAGTCATCTGTTTTTGTCCACAAAGCACCGCACCAGTAGACTGGGGGCTTGAGATTCTTTTGGCTCTAGCAAATACAGCCTGCAAATGCAGTCGTATCAGCACGTGTATTTGATTCTAAATGGTGCGATACAATTAAAGTAGTCACACCCAACCCGATCAACAGGCACATATGTGAGAGAAAGGTAAAAATGAAGACAAGTTTTAACAACTTGCACATAACCTTGCTCCCCTGTCCAGCTATTATCTGGCTGAGAATACTGGCACAATATCAAATCCTGAAGAATTCCACTCATCAAACTTTTCCTGCAAAAGTTGAGATAAGAAACGGATTGAAATGAGACTTGATAATATTTAATCAAATATTTTTGCTCAGATGTACAGGAATAAATTCCTCAACAATAAGCAAGAAACTAAATAGTACCTGATATGCCATCCTATAAGATTTCTAACACCATAATAAAGTCTGACATCAGATCTCTTCTCAGCACCAAAACCTGATTCAATTAAAGACCGTATTGGGCTGCACGTGAAAAGGATGGAAGAAACAAAAAAAAAAAAAGGATAAATAAACATTCATGCAAACAAGCAAGTTAACTTCCAATCTATAATCGCACAGGATAAACATTCCCAATATATGATACAGAAAGTACAGAACAGAAAATGGAAGAAAAATTTCAAGTAGCCACTGGAGAAATAGATGGGCATCGTGAGAGAGAAAAAATCACCAGTAAGTCAGGATCAAATTGAATTAGGGTTTTCAGGACGGTGCATGCACCACAACTGTTCTCCACAATCTTTTCACAATGTTTCCATTTTTAAATTTTTTAAGAGATCATTCTATAATCCGAGTTCTTTTTACAGGAAAAGACCAATAAAAATAAAAATTAGCATGGCAACTGTTATATGAACATAACATAATTGTCACGATAACCATAACATAGCAATGAACCTGTGAACTACGACTGACATTCAACCACCTAAAATTCAATCATACATGAAATTTAATGTAGCCAACATAAAAGATGAGCACCACCCCCCACAACTTCTATTAAATCAACCTGAATCGGTCATAATTTAATTTAATGATTTGAACAAATACAGAAAATGTGTGTACTAAGTAAACTACATCTGGTATAAATACATCAAAAGAATGTGTAAAGGGTGTCCACATATATTTATTTAATAACAGGTACATTGCAAGAAGATATATTAGCAAAATACACACAATAACTACAGAACATAAATGTATTTGCAAGACCAATCTCAGACTCACCATTCAAAGATGAATATTTCCTAATTCATCATNTATATTAGCAAAATACACACAATAACTACAGAACATAAATGTATTTGCAAGACCAATCTCAGACTCACCATTCAAAGATGAATATTTCCTAATTCATCATCAAAAAATTGATTCCGAATAATGAATGTTAATGTTTTCTCTGACTTCCATAGAATTTTTTTCAATTCATTTTCTTAGCGGCAGTTGCTCGTGTATTGATGTGCTCTCTGATGCTTGGACTCTTCGAAATAGTTGGAGTACCCATGTCGGACACGACACGATATGGATATGGGTATGGAATATGTGTCGGATCCTCTAAATTTCAATTCGGATATTTAGTCGTTTTTGCTTCTTCCTTCTTTTTCTTCTTTCTTCATTTTTATTTTTTTCCTTTTCTTTCCCTTTCTTCTTTCCCACTTTTGCTCTCTTAAACCTAACGTCGTTGCCGAGAATGTGGAGAAAGGTGGCAGCGCTAAGTTTTACCTTCTTTTTCTTCTTTTTTATATCCATTTTCTACTTTTTTTTCTCATTCTCTCTCTGTATCGGTGGTTTAGGGTTTTTTTTGTATAAAATAAAAATGGATTCCATATAGTGTTACTTAGTGCTCTACTAAATCCAAATTACAATCAAGTTTCTCATTTCTATTTTATATAACATTTAGTAATTCTCATAATTGAAAACTAAATCTCAAAATTTTATTTTATTCGCTTTCACCCCTTATTAAATACCAATTTCCTTCATTGTGAATAATTAATTTTTTTCTATTCAAAATGACATCCTGGATTAGTAAAAAAATGAAGTTTGAAAGAGGTACTCACGTACCCTTGTCGAAATTTGGACTCTTTTTAGCCATGTCCCTGTATCCTACATTTTAAAATATAAAAGATCCGACACTCAGATACGTAACCGTACCCGATACCCGAGTTCGAGCATTAAGCAGCTTACCTAGTAAGGAGATACGAGTGACAATTGATGTGTCTTCTTCTTGCTGTATTTAACAGATTGCTATTTTAGATTAATTCAGTCAAATTGTGTTCTGTTGAACAGAATTGAAGCCTCCATACGACCTCGTGGAAATTCTACTCAAATTGAATTGATTGGAATTCCTAGTCCCAAATCCATCGTTGTTAAATATATTAATTATCTCAAAATTAAGTTACAACACGTGGAAAATTTTTCAAGAACCCCTAAGATAAATAATTATTGTGCGTTGAGCACCATAGAAGCTCAAATAAACCAGAACATGACTTACCAAGCAACCTAAAAGTAGTGGCTAATTTTGCTATAAATCCAGATAAGTAAAGAAAAGATCACTCCTGCCGAAATAAAAATGTAAAATTTATTCCTAATCACACAAACAACTGCATTTACCCAAATTAAGAAGACAAAAGAAATAATTCAAACTAATTAAACTGAAATGCTTAATTAATTTGATGCAATATACCTAATCCCAGATCCAGTGGCGAAGATGAGTACCGTCTTATAATTCTCGGCTGGAGATATTTGATCAATATCAAATCCCTTACCCATTGCCTGACTCAATTCTACAACTTCACCTTTCTGGAGCCCACAAAGGAGCTCCGCGGTGGACCCCGTGATGGATTTCACGACGAACTCGAAATTTCCCTTCGACTCGGCGGTAGAAGGTGGAGACGCGATTGCAAGGAAGGATGGTTTTGTATTGGTGTCCCGGAGGCGGACCTGGAGGTACTGGCCAGCCTTGGTGTACGAGAAGGCGAGGTCCGGGGAGTCGGAGATGTCGATGGTAATGTGGAAAAGCGACTCGGCAGCTGGGGAGACTTCTAACAGCGGGGCAGGGGTCCAGAGAGTCGTGCCTTGGCGTACGGAAGCGGCGAAGAAAGTGAGGCCACGGAGGCGGAGGTCATCGGTGGGGGAAGCAATAATTTGGTTTCGCCCGCGCGGAGCATGAGAGGAAAGGTGGGCGGTTGCAGATGGAGAGTGTGTAATAGCATGCTTTTGGAGGGCTTCATTAGTTTGAGTAGGTAGTAGTGGGGCTAGAAAGCGCTGGCGCGAAGGGTGCGCCGAAGAGGGGATGAAAATAGGGTGAGGACTGTTAAAATGCGCCGTGAGTTACACACATGCTTGAATCTTCCCCGTTGCATTTCTTGATTTTAGTGTGACCATTTTTCAGTTTTCGTCATTTAGAAACCCCTTCCTCCACGGTAACAGTGCACTGTGCACAACATCAGTTACAACCACTCGCGATACACAGTGGATCCAACAATTGTGCAGAATGAAAACTACGTAAAAGGGAATGGATTATAGAAAACATGTTCCAGTCGAAGCATCCAATATGATATAACTTCGAGGTAAAAAAAAATATACAAGTTCGTCGTCTTACCCCACTTACTATTTCACTTGCTAAAACACAAGGGGGGGTTTATCAGGGAGGCTTCTCGACTCCACTTCCGTATCACAATCCCGCTACTGATGAAATCTTGGAACAGAAAATTTGGAAACAAAAATGAAAACTCAAGACGTTGGCATAGCCAAAAATTAAATTATTTGCAAATATCCGTAACATGACGAATTCATGAAAATTTTGATCTTTCTAGGAAGCGGATTCCTTGGCAATCTTCTCTGCCTTGGCAATGACCTCTTCTATTCCTCCAACCATGTAAAACGATTGCTCTGAAAGGTCGTCATATTTTCCATCCAAGACTCCCTGTTTAACACAAGTAACAAAAGAATCAGCATCGCAATTGATGACCAAATTTCACAATAAATAAAGGAGGTGAAAATTGGATGGAATAATTCCTCAAATCCTTCCTAAGGGGTTAAATCAACGATCTTAAAACAACAAGGGACGTGTTATTGGAGAAAAATAGGAGCTACATTTCATTTAAGTACATCCTGAACAGTATAAAATAGTGTAAGAACAAGAGCAGGAGTCAGAATTCTAACATGATCTGAGCTGGAGCTCAATTCAAGACGTAAAATTGAGCAAAGAGAATCGGAAAAGAGACTTTCAACACATTAGATCCTACCATATCCTTTTTCTGCTTGCATAATATGTAGTACATTTACTTTACTAATAATATCACATTGATACCTTCGGAGCAGATGATAATACAAGGATAGCAAAAATTATTAAACAGGAAAGAACATATGCCGCAGAGAAACTTTTGGTACCTGGAAGCTGTTAATGCTCTCCTTCAACTCAACATATTTGCCAGGGGCACCCGTGAAAACTTCTGCAACATGGAAGGGCTGGCTCAAGAACCTTTGAATTTTCCTAGCACGTGCAACAGTCAATTTGTCATCTTCACTGAGCTCATCCATTCCAAGAATGGCAATAATATCTTGAAGATTCTTGTAGTTCTGAAGAACTTTTTGTACACCACGGGCTGTGTTATAATGCTCTTCTCCCAAGATGTGAGGGGAAAGCATACGAGACGTTGAGTCAAGTGGATCGACAGCAGGATAGATGCCAAGCTCAGAAATCTAGTCAAAATAACAATTGAAACAGCCAAAAATTATAGGGTGAAAAAGAGGCATCTTTTTTGTAAATTTCACGTAAGTCTAGATACCTGTCTTGACAACACAGTTGTAGCATCCAAGTGAGCAAAGGTGGTTGCAGGTGCTGGATCTGTCAAGTCATCGGCAGGCACATAAATAGCTTGGACAGATGTAATGGAACCTTTCTTAGTTGTAGTGATACGTTCTTGAAGGCCTCCAAGATCTGTAGCCAATGTAGGTTGATAACCGACAGCAGATGGGATACGCCCAAGCAAAGCAGACACTTCAGAGTTAGCCTGCAATTATTCAAGGAAATAGAGTATTAATAAGAAGTGATTCAAACACAAGATTACCTGCTCAAGAATGATCTTAGAAATCATCCCTACCTGGGTAAAGCGGAAAATGTTGTCAATAAAGAGAAGCACGTCTTGCCCTTCAGCATCTCGGAAGTGTTCAGCCACAGTCAGTCCAGTAAGTCCAACACGAGCACGAGCACCCGGGGGCTCATTCATTTGACCATAGACTAGAGCACATTTACTATCAGCCTGGAAATTAGTTGATGAAGTATAAGGAACCCACAAAAACCGGATAAAATATATAAAAATGATGACAAAAATTAATTCATACAAACCTGCTTATCACCTAGCTTAATGACACCACTCTCAATCATTTCTCTGTACAAGTCATTACCCTCTCGAGTACGTTCTCCTACACCAGCAAAGACAGAGAAACCACCTGACAAGGAAACAAACAACATATAAGAATCAGAGCTTTAAGCCACATTGGAGCTCAAAAAATATAATGCGCAGAATAAAAACTAACCATGAGCTTTTGCAACGTTGTTAATCAGTTCCATGATAAGTACGGTCTTTCCCACCCCAGCACCACCAAATAGCCCAATCTTCCCTCCTCTTTGGTATGGAGCAAGAAGGTCAACGACCTGGGATAACATGCAACAGTGTTAACTTGCTATAATATAACCAGATAAACTTGAATGCATGTGAAGCAGGTGAATGCGAATGACAATCATCTGGATTTATGAAAGATACCTTGATACCAGTGACGAGAATTTGTTGTTCAGTTGCTTGCTCCACAAACGCAGGAGCTTCACGATGAATTGGTAAATAGTGATCGGTTTCTGCAGCAGCATCCATTTATTAGTAAAGCCACAACCTTTCTTTAGTCAACAAAAAGGCTTCCGATCTTTCAAAAGTTAGGTCACTTACTAAGGTCGCCTCTCTCGTCAATAGGCTCTCCGATGACATTCATGATACGGCCCAGAGTGGCTCGACCAACAGGCACCTATCATCAAAAGGGGAGATACAAAATTAGCGTTATTCACAGAATAAACACTCACATGCAACATAAGTTATAGAGCCGGTTTGAGCCCCATTTTTGGCTAAAAATGCATCTTCGAATAGTAGATTGATGAAAAATGTGTGGTTAAAAAATAAGAAAAAGTTTTGGGTTTAATTGTAATATTATTTTCTTGAAGAATGTGTGTTTAAAAAGAGGGGAGAGAAAAATGTATTCTGGAAATAATGGGGATCAAACAAGGGCATAATATAAGTATAAACATATTAACAACTTAAGAAATCAAATTCGTCACTAGATGCAAAGATTGGGTATACAACCAGAAGGTCAACCATAGATGACGCATACAACATTAAGTCTCCTAATTTTTTGGACCATAAAACAGATAAGTTAATGGAAAGCCAACAGGTATATTTCAATTTAAACACTTCCGTCCTAGGAAACAAAGACTCGTCAATATCCAAACCTCAAACCCAGACAACTGTCGTTCGAAGCACAACCAAAATTACTATATCATCTCAACAATAAAAAAAATACTCCTTCAGTCATAGGCCAAATCATAAGCTTGAATCATCAGGCTTGTAAAAAGAGCAGCACATATTCACATTTTAACAACTTCCACTATGTCAATACATCTATGTTAGCGAATGGTTAAAACTCCATACAACATATCTTTATGACCAACTTCAAGCCATGATGACTAATAACCCCATTTTAGATATTTCTTAAAGTGTCTAAAGCTCAAACTCCAAAAATATTTAGCCCCTGTTTGACACCTTTTTTTATTCTCTTTCTTCCTTTGAACCACACATTCTCCAAATAAAATAATATTACGTACAAATCTAAAACTTTTATCACTTTTCCACCCCACATTCTCCCATCAATCACTATTTCAAAAATTCCAATCTCATTAAAATGAGATTCAAACACAAGCTTAAAAGAATGATAATAAACGAATTTTCAATGCATCCCATGCATTCAATTTACCTACAAACCACTTCTTGAGAAGTGAACAGAAGCACCTACAGATCTCAGTGTCAAAACGACCCTCAAAATCAAATTCATGTCGAAATCTAGATCTAATCCTGGTATCTCACACAAACATGAAAAAAACCGGTCCTGTTTACAAAAATGTCCAATCAAACGCAACTAAATTTAAAAACATGCTTTAGAAAATGTGATCCATCACCAAAACAAACCTAGTAATCAAAGAAACAAAAATGTACAATACATGGTTAAAATAAATCTGTAATGATTACTCACGGTAATGGGTGAGCCGGTGTTGAGCACACGCTGCCCTCGAACAAGCCCTTCAGTACCATCCATAGCAATACACCGAACTACATTCTCACCCAAGTGCTGGGCCACTTCCAGAACCAACCTGATCTGGTTATCCAAAACCTCCAAAGCCGTCAGGATCGGCGGAAGCCCTTCATCGAACCTCACGTCAACGACAGCACCAATGACTTGGCACACTTTCCCGATCGCGCCTTTACCAGTGAACTCATCAGTGATCTTCCCACTGGGTCCACCACTCGTAGCTTTAGATGGCGCCGATGGAGCTGATTGGGTAGCGGCAGAGGTGGCGTACTGAGCAACGCGGTGGAGGAAGTGGCCGGCGGGGGAGGCGCGAGGCCTGGGCTTCGGGGCGGAGAATATGGAACTCGAGAGACGATTACGGGAGGCGGATGAACGGAGAATTGAGGCTAACAGCCTCCGGGAAGCCATTGCAGAGAGCTGATTTTTCGAGAGAGGGTAGAGAGATGAGAAAGAGACTGCTAGGGTTTGTAAAATGGGTATATTAATATTATGCGCAGCAGTGAGAGAAATGGACCAGATGGTGCGTCCACCTGTGATTTGTGTGGGATAAATTTGCGTTTGGCAGTTGCAATGAAACGACATCGTATAATCGCAACGATGAATATCTTCCACGTGTTCAATTTGTTGACTCTGTCCAATATCATTTTCTTTTTTTCTTTTTGGTTCGTGTAATGTAATTGCCTTACGTGAGATATATATGATATGATGGTTAGTGATTTGATGAATTGTGACGATTTTTTGAGCGACTGCAAATAGTATTATTTTTTTCGAATTTTTCTAAACTTTTTCTTCCAAAAAAAATAAAACAAGGTGATATATTTCTTAATTTGATATCAACAATTGAATAAAAAGCTGCATGGAAATTTGCCAAGTAGAAATAGGGTTTTCATTTGTTTTATATTTAATTTTACTTTCATACCAAAAAAAAATAAAACAAGGTGATATATTTCTTAATTTGATATCAACAATTGAATAAAAAGCTGCATGGAAATTTGCCAAGTAGAAATAGGGTTTTCATTTGTTTTATATTTAATTTTACTTTCATAGCCAGATGTAAGATTTATGAGGTCATAGACAACAAATTGTTATAAGATCCTTAAATATAATTTTTTAGCAAGCGTCTTTAACACCAATCATGGTCATTCAAATTCAATGTCTCTATAACTTTTAAAAAATGAAACGAGCACTTTCAGAATAAATAACTTTTTTTTAACTTCCGTAAAAATTAATTTATAAATTTTATAGAAATTTTATAAGGTTAGCAAAAATTTATATGGGAGATTTCTTTAATATATTTTTTTATACATTGATTCTTTTTTTTCTTTTTTGGGATAGATTTTGGTAAATAGAAAAACACAACAAAATATAGAACTAGACAATAGTTTAATTATTGATCCATTTTATTTCTTAGAGGAAATTATGCCACGCACCTATTTTTTTTAATAAATATTCAGAATATACCGTGTAGCTTTTTTTAAACCTTAAATAATGTTTTTATACAGTGAAATATAAGGGTGTGTTTGAGTCACATTATTTTGATAGAGAATGTGTGGTTGAAAAAGAAAGAAAAATTATTGATATGATGGAAAATATTATTTTATTGAAGAATGTATGATTGAAAATGAGTAGAAAATGAAAATGAAAATTTTAATGTGTTATGTTATTCATTACTTTACTCCAACAAACGCGTCTTTAAATTACCCTCCAACAAACACGCCCTTAACATGTCAAATTAATCACAAAATCCCTAAAATCGTGTCATTTCGTATTCCAAATCAAAATCTCCACCAAATCGTCTCTTTTTTTAATCATTCACCCAAAAAAATTCTCAAAACCTAATCACCAATTCGTTCTTCTATAGATCTATCGCAAAGAATAATAAACATCACCATTTGATTCTCATTTTCTGTTGATTAGGACTTTATTGCTTGTGTGTGCAACCTGTATATATTTTATATCTAAAATTTAATGGAGTATGTAAAATGTTTTATGCTGCACTCCACCTTCAACCTCACTACACCTTCGATTTTGAAGAGTAGTAATGGATCGAGTTGATCCTAGTCGACCCTCCATCCATTAAAAATGAGCTCAACCTACGAATTGATTGGTGGGCCTCATGTTAAATCGAGCTTGATTTGCCCTATAATTTTGTAATTTGTTATCAATTTAGTCACATATAAAGTGCCTTTTACGAGTCACTCTTGCTGCGTTGCTTGGAGAATTTCGAGCTTGATTGGGCCCATGGTCCTTTTGCTCATAAGCTTGAGTCGTCCATGGGCTAGACCCCAAATGAGGAAGGCAAAGGAGCTCACGAGTGGCCTAAATTACACTTTTTTTTTTTTTTTGTCAAACTCATGGGTGGCAATCGACTTGAGCTACTTGTCAATTGATGAGCCAGCTTGTGAGAGCTTGGCTCTTGGACAACTTAACTGTTCCACCATACACCGATACACGTATGGGTCTGGTCGAAATTTTCTAAGCCTCCATTTGGTTTGGATTAAAATTTCGAATCAAATTCAACAATTAATTTTAACTAAACATTTCATAAGACCTACAACTTTTCAACCATATATTTCATCAACTTTTATCAAAATCTACTAAAAATCTAATTATAATACCAATCAGAGGCTAATTTTCATTTACTTTTACTTTTCTCCTGNAATTTTCTAAGCCTCCATTTGGTTTGGATTAAAATTTCGAATCAAATTCAACAATTAATTTTAACTAAACATTTCATAAGACCTACAACTTTTCAACCATATATTTCATCAACTTTTATCAAAATCTACTAAAAATCTAATTATAATACCAATCAGAGGCTAATTTTCATTTACTTTTACTTTTCTCCTGCTACGGTTATTTTAATTATATATAATTTCCTTTTTAAGAATTTTTTTAGTTCTCCGTAATTGTTATATAAAATGATTACATATATATTTCGTTGTCCAAATAACAAGAAGGATAATGACAGAGTTGTATTTTGTAATTTTAAGCAATT
>CAIGRO010143583.1:0-14487 GCA_903798355.1 Fraxinus baroniana | reverse complement strand
CAAGTATTAAGCGATTTAAGTTTGGCTTAATTTCTCATTCACCAAACAAGGAATTTCGCTTAAATTATTTACATTAGTCACAACCAATACGAAATTTCCAACATTAACAACTTAGTTCTTGTAAAGTAGTTTAATTTGTTTTAATTGTGTAAATGGTTCAGTTTAGTTTCATAATTTTTTAACTAGCGAAACTTAAACTAAAGCGTTCGTAAACAATTTGATTCGGTTCAAAATCGAAACACCAACATATCCATATGAACAAAACCAACAATTTTAATTAGCATATTTGACAAATTGACGATCTTTTGCTCATCCCTATTTATAGTATGGAAGCAAACCTATAAATATATAACTAAGTATACACTAAATTTGGATTATTTCTTCACATATATTTGTCAACGGTCAATAGATTATTTGCGTTATTTTATTTGAAAATATGATTTGCACCACGAGGAATACGATTACCATTTGTTTTCTAAAATAATAATAGCATGCTTCTAAGTTAGTAGATGTCATTTTAATGTACTATTTTAAGAAAATACAAAAGATAATATTTCAATTCATTTACCCAGTGCGCACTCACGGATAGCGGCTGCGAGTTCCTATGTCAACGAAAAAAAAAAAAGTAGAAAAACTTTGTTTTATGACCAAAATATATAAATTTCCAATTACACGCGTGCTTTACATACCATTTAATATTATACAGCAAGTCACGCTAATTATTTTACTCCACACAGTACAAAATAATATCAACTCGAAAACCCACAAATTCACATCACATATTCTTGACAAGAACAAAAGCTTGAAATTCAGAATTTCTTCTTTTTTTTTTTTTTCCCCTCAAAGTGGACATTCAATTATCCACGATGTCCTATACCTGGGCTATTCCCTGGGGCTGTTGGCCTTGGACCTGCCAATTTTGCAACCAATTTGGGATTGAATTTCTCTCTTAACTCTTTTCTGTGTTGCCTCAAACTTACATGTTTATATATGCCATGCAAAAATCCCACTTTCTTCTCCGGCAATGGCAACTCCTCTCTCATTTTCTTCATCCCTCTATCGAGCTGGTTATCGCCAGAGGCAAGTCCCAGAGAATAAATCATCAGCAAAATAAACAAGGCTGATAACAGAATCATTTTATTTGCCATTTTAGCAGGCTGTATTTCATGACCTAAAATGGCTTCTAGCTCATGCAATATATAGAGGGAAGGGAAATACATTCAATGGGCCCTTCATTGCACTCGGATATAATATGGAACGTACCATACACAAGCAGCCATACATATGAAATGTTCTCTTTATCATTTTGGTTAATTCTACTCAATAATATTGAAGAGAGATATGTAGTAGTTTGTTTATTGTAATTCAATGCAATAAATATATCACCTGCATTAAATATGAATCAGTAATCAAAATATAACCCTTGTTTGGTTTGGATTAAAATTAAATTAAAATCAAATTAAAATCACAAATCAACAATAAATTTAAACTACACATTTCATGGGACTCGTAACTTTTCAATTACACATTTAATCAACTTTTATCAAAATCTACTACCAAACCGAGACATAAGATCATTTATGAGGTTTAATAATATCAATACTCAAAAAGTTCAAACGATCAACTTATTCATCTAAAAAAAAAAATAAAATCAAATGATCAGCAATCGAAATTCAATAGTTTTGTTTTCGTAGCGGCTAATCATCTTGCATACTATATAATTCCACATTGTTTAAATATAAAATTAATAATTAGCATGTATGAATTAGACTAATCATTTTAGTAAAGTGACTTTAAAAATAGAATTACAAATAAGCTTTATATAGGAAGCAAATATTATGACGAGCTAATGCATATTCAAACTGTGATTCAGCTCATGTTTATAAATTATTTATAATCACAAATCACTTTACATCCATAAAATCCATAAGTAGTATTCATTTATTCATTGTATAATTTAATGGTTTATAATTTAATTTGATTATGAACAATTCCCAAACATGCATCAAGAGAAATGTATAGTTTAATTGATCGACGTATATAGAGTTTTGCTAGAGAGTCTCTCTAGGGGCGCATGTGGCGCCCGCGCAGACTCCCAGCCAATAGCGGGCGCATGTCGTCCATGGCCCACGTGATCCTAGACGAATAGCAAAACTCGTGTGTGTATAAAAACTGCTCTTTGTATTGTTAATAAATTAAAAATTTAAGATTTGTGGAAGTTAGAATCTTAAAAAGAATGTCAAAGGGATCTTCCCGCACACAATCTCAAGATTTCACTTACCATATCTCTCTAATAAAATCGATCCACCAGGCTCTGTCTCGTTGTGGGACGGAGCCAAAAATAGAAATGGAAAAAATAATCTAAGCATTAATTCGGAGGAACCATCAAAATCTCAAGTGCTAATAGCCTTAAGTCTTTTTCTTTTCAGCTAAACGACGATCTTGACCTTAATTAAGAACTTAATATGAGAGCCAAATAAAGTGGGGTTGACAATAATCATTCAAATTAAGAGCACTAAGTAATTAATTAGTTGATAATGGCCTCCATGGCCCATGCACTTTCATACCTAGCTTTTGACTGGTCTTCTCAATTTTTTGACCACAAATTCAGTGCAGATCGGTCTTGTTTCGGCCATTTGTCCCAGAAATATATTATTTTATCAACCGACGCAATTGGGGCTTACAGACTACAGTCTTAAACTCCCGTGTGTCAATTTTTCTCGTACAATTTAAAGTGTATTATGTAATTATCTCACAAATAATGTAAAAAAATCCCTCGTAAGATATCTCAAAATTATAGTTTCGGTATAGAATTATTTGTGTGAATATATACATATATATTGGCATGTCCATGTGTTGACCTAATTAGAGGTCATTTTTGTGAGGAATATGGAAGTAATTAATTTTAAAGATTGATTAAATTTAGAGGGTATTTTATGTATAGAATATGAAAGGAGTGAAAGGCATGATAAGGTGGTTAGATTATTAACTCAAGTCCAAATCCCATGATGATGAGCAATTCCACTATAATGATAGAATGCACACATGAAAGTAAAAGAATACAGAATTTCCTTAAGATCTTCAAATCCCACTATGACTAAATCACTCCAAACTAAATGGCCTATATGTTGTATAAAATATGTATATTAGAGATTGTTTTAGATTTTTTGGAGGAAGAATTGATTTTGAATAGTGATATGAAGGGAAATGTGTGGTTGAAAAAGAAGAAAAAATTATTGATGTGATTGAAAATGTTATTTTATTGAAAAATGTGTGGTTGAAAATAAAAATTGATTTATCGTAGAATTGGAGAATCTGTAACAAACAAGCCCAGTGGACAACACAAAGGATAAGTTTTTTTGCGTGTTAATATTTTCTCAGGACGCGATTTATTGGTTATACAGATAGTTCTTTCAATGCACATCGTTCACTGGCTTGTGAATTGTCCACGCATATCTATTTTCACCATCCTATGATGAACTGTTGGTCATCATAGAATATGAATTGCAAATTTAATTTAACAACAGATGGTGTCGACAATATGATTGCACAAAAATTGCCAAAAACGAATCACATCATTGTAATATGACTAAGCCCTTATTTGACAATTATTATTTCAAAATTCTTTTTTCATATACTCATTTACAACAACACATTTAGCGTGCGTTTAGGGACGGACGTATAAGTTTAAAGCGAGGGGGCACAATCGAACTTGCAAAAAAGTTGGGAGAAATTTTACAATTAAAGAATTTACATCCAAAAAATCATACCACATGTAATTTTGTATTCGAAAATTTACATTGGATATGACTTTTTCGGATGAAAATTTCAAAATTTTTTGATGTCATATTCCATATAAAATTTCATAATAAAATGATGAAAATTATATGAAAAAATTTGTATCGCAAAAATAATAAATGTTAATAAAATAATTGATTTTATTTTTTTAAAGAAAATATGAGTTAGACATATTTCTTTAGGATTCACGTTTAACACATCTTTAACTATTTTTGATATTTGTTTGGACTATTCGTTATACCTATAATGTAGTTCTCGAAATAAATTTTGAAATGATATAAGTAAATTTGTAAATTCGATTAGCATACGATCATTGGATAATTTTTAAAGTTAACATATTATCGAAATTTTCAAAATACCAATCTTGAACTACCTACTTTGACAGGTCGTAACATTTGTTACGATTGATCGTTTCGTATGTCATTAACGACGTAGAAAACTGGACCATGAGCACTTCAAAATGATATTAAGAATGTAATATTTCGATTTCATTTCACATCTCATAATGACTTCGAAAATTGAGACAAAAACATATAATATTTAATGGTGAAAAAAAAATGGAAGCAAAGTGGGGGGGGGGGGGGGGGGCCCCCAGGCTACCTCCTAGGTCCGTCCATGGGTGTGTTTGAGCCACATTANGATTTAGATTAAAATCGATACCAAACATGATTTAAAAAAAAAACCCAAAAGTTGGGGGGGGGGGGGGGGTGCCCCCAGGCTACCTCCTAGGTCCGTCCATGGGTGTGTTTGAGCCACATTATTTTGAAAGAAGGTATTTTGAAATAGTAGATTGATGGAGAATGTATGGTTGAAAAAGAATGAAAAGTTATTGATGTGATGAAAAATATTATTTTATTGATGAATGCGTAGTTAAAAATAAGTAGAAGAATGATAATGAAAATTTTAATATGTACCAAATAGAGGCTTATACAATAAAATATTCTATACGTAAACTTCAATTTTTTCCTACTATTTAGTCACATATTCTTAAAAATAATCACTATTCAAAACTATATTTTACTTTAATAATGGTTGTCAAACAGGGGCTAAGCATGTCAAATTTGATGAAACTATCGTAATATTTATTCGAGTGGTCCACTAAGGATAAATTTGCTTAATCAATAGAAGTTTAAAAATGTAAATGTCAAAATATAGAAGTTTGAAGAGGGAAATGCAGCTTAAGCTAAAGCTGGAAAACCCAGCATGCAAATTCCTTAGAAACAAAACAAGAATTTTCGATGAATTCAATGTTGTCAAGTCAAAAACCTTTGCCATTAAGGCATAAAACCCAACAAGAAGCATTAGAATTACCCTATAATCGAAAAATCCCATCATTATCCATAAAAAAAAGGTGCAAGGAATTCAGGCGAACTGCAACAATGGCCGTCGATTCGTCATCCTCTGAAGCAAAAGTTCATATAGTCTACACAGAAAGACCCGAAGGTGAAGAGCCAGAAGCCTACCATATCAAGACCCTCACCTCTGTTCTCGGCAGGTTCGTATCTCTCTCTCTTTAAATTTTTTCCCCTTCATTTCTTTATTCAAATTGAAAGTAATAAATTATTGGAATTATATACATTGTTAGTGAAAACCTGCACTTCGATCACTGTAATTTTCTTGCTTAATTGGAATTAGGAGTTAGTCCCCTCAACGTTTATCACTGACAGTTAAGGGTAAAATCCTATATGAAAACGATAATCAACATTTGTTTGAGATAAAAGTTGAATTCTTCACATGAAACCGAAAACTTATAACTCATTAAACCACTGTTTAGCCCCTATTAAAATTATAATTCATTTTTCTTTCTTTTCTTATCAACCACGCATTCTCCAATAAAATAATATCAGACGTAAACTCAAAACTTCTCTTACTTTTTAATCATATATTCTCCAAAAAAAAGAGCTAAAGTAAACTATAATATTGCTTTCCAAATTAAATCCTATTATTATATAATAATATTGGACTCATTTGATAGCTTGTAATAGATCATGTATATTAAATTGAAGAAAAAATTATTTTGGATAAGATCGAACTAAGTTAGAATCAACAAAAAAATTATTGTAAATAAATTTTAATTTAATCCATCTATTAGAAATTATAATAATTTAATTGGGATTTTACCATGGTTTTCATTTAGATGCCCCCATTAGATGTGAGGCCCTAAGCCATTGCCTAGTTGGCTTTGGCCTAGGGCCACCCTTGGCTTAGGCTAGTGGACCTTTGAGGTGGTAGTCAATATTGAATAGGGAAAATTTCAAATCTAAAAGAAACAGAGTTTATTATTTAAAAAATAAGTTATTAATTAAAATTTATTTATGAAATAATTAATTAAAAAAAATATTTTATTAATTAAATATATTAAGGTCACAATTCTATACTATTGGTAAAAAAATTATCGAATTAAATGATCACAAATTATTTTTCGATCACGAATTAGAATTTTATACTTCACAATTTATTCATTAGTCACACATCAAAAAAATTATAAGACAATTAAATGTATTAAGGTCACAATTGTATACAATTTGGTCTCAAATTCTTGAATTAATTGACACATTATTTATCGCTACAAATAAAAAATTTTATAGGTCACATTTTATTTATCGGTTACAAATCACAAATTCTACAAGTCACAATTCAAAAATTCAAGCTAACCACCACTACCAGCTAACCGCCACCGCAACGGCAACGACCACCACTAGCTAACCACTACCTCACAAGCACTGCCAATATCATCACAACCTCACCCGCAGCCAAAATCACGATCACTACCACCCAAACACAACAAAAAATTAGATCAAAAAAACCAAATCCAAAATTACAGATTCATTGGCCACAGTACCCACCGCTGCAACACCTCCGTTTCTTCTCATTGTCGATTTCTGCCTCAACCTATACCCGTAGCAAACTGCATCAACAACCATGCCAAAAAGCCTTGACGCCGCCACTCCGACGGGAACCTACCTCTGCAAGCTCCATCGCTCGTCCCGCACCGATGTTCACAATGTCGAGCGTCTTTGTACACGGTTCGCAGAGCGGCGCTGCGGCTTTCAATGGATTAATGGAGTCGTTACAGCTTCCTGTGGGAGAATGGAGTGGAGGTAACCGCCGCGTTACGTTAGCCGACTTTTGGCCCGACTTCTCCTCCAGCCAAAGTGTCACTACCAATTTCAAAACATCTCATCCCCATAAAAGGTGAGATGGTCTCCAGCGGCGGCGGCAGCAGCGGTCCTTTTGTGAGGGGAGGGTAGAGAGAGATGGGAGAGGAAGAGAAAAGTGAGAGGAAGAAGGTGAGGGAGAAAATGATTAGGGGATGGATGGGGTAGGGTTTGAGTATATAAATTAATTTATAATATAATTATTAATATTTAAAATTTTAATTATCATCTGATTTTTTTTAAAAAAAAACTTGTAAATCTTAATTTTGAAATGGAAAGTTTAAAATTCTTGATGGCTGTAATTTCCACTATTCAATATTGAAGCAGTCTGTGTGGGCTGTTATGGAATTGATCGGAATGAAATTGACTGCATAGTACTACGAATTTATGGATTTTAATGGGGTTTGTTTGAATTTTGATGGGGTTCTCAAAAAGTGAGGATGCTGCAAAGGAGGCTCTGGTGTATAGTTACAAGCATGCTGCAAGTGGCTTTTCTGCTAAGCTGACCCCAGACCAGGTCTCTCAACTTTCGAGTAAGTTTTGCTTTTCTTTTTTGTTTCAGTTTACTAACCTAGAAAATTTATGTTTTATTTGCTTCTGAATTTTGATCTCATTTTGGTTTCAATTCTGCAAAATTTTGATGAATCCTACTTTAATATTACGACCTTCGTGTTTTGAATAGTATTCCAACATGAAATGCATTGATAGCATGAATTCCTGGTGGGCTATGAAGATGCAGCACCGACATGGAAGTTTTGAACCTTCTGGGTCTTCCTGCATTTATCGTTCTTGTTTTATAAGTTTGATTATTTGTAGATTTTTCTCGTTGAAGCCAAACAGAATCTGGAACGTTCCAAGTAGATAATATTGTATTGCTATTTTGATTTCTCTAGATGGCAAAGTCGCTTATTTCACCGACTCCAGAACACTATGCCCTTTGGTCCCCATTATTTCCAAAATACATTTTTTCTCTCTTATTTTTAACCACACATTTTTCAATAAAATAATATTACACGGAAACTCAAAACTTTTCCTTATTTTTTAATCACACATTTTCTATCAAAATACTATTCCATAATGAATTTTGTTGAGAAAATATACAAGGTTAGTTCTCATTGTATGCACGAGAGAATTGAGAGTGAATTGGAGAGATAAGTGAATGCTAGTAGCAGTAGAGTGCTCATTGGGTGAGGATAGTCCCATCGTGTAAATAAAATATAAGTGAGTTTTATATATATGCTATAAGCCTATATAATCAAATTTTACAAGTGGGTTGTTAATAAAAGAGAATTTCTTTGTGTTAAACCCTACAATTTGGTATTAGAGCAAGATGGTTGAGGGAAGGATTTTTTGAGCTTCTGAAGATTGTGAAGCTTCGATAAAGCTTGATTGGTAAAGGTGAGGTTATCTAAGTCACAATGAGCGCCTACAAGTGGTAGGTGGAATTAAGAAGCTCAACAATAAAAAATACACCACACGGTCTCCGAAGGCAAGACTTAAGGAATGTAGTTGGCAGTACAGTAGTGACATGACACTGCCAAAGGACTCCGACGTGACGCTATGAAGAAATGGAAAATCAAATTAGTTAAGGGCATGTTTGCTATGAGCCTATGAAGACAACAATGTTGTCGAGGAAGAGTTATTGGAATACATAAAAGACAAATACATATCAAAAAAAGCATGAGACACATTTGCAACACTGCCTTCAAAAACTCTGAGGAATGATTAAAAGAGAGGAGCTAAACCGAAGAGTCGGTACTAAAGGGGAGAGTAGAAGATGCAACACTGACGTGAAAGTTCTAGAACCTATTGGGTCTTCCTCCATTCATCTTTCTTGTTTTATAAGTTTGATTATTTCTATATTTTTCTTGTTGAAGACAAACAGAATCAGGTACATTCTAAGTAGGTAATTTTGTATGGCTATATAGATTTCTCTACAAGGCGCGGTCAGTTATGTCACCGACTTATTGTATGCATGATAGAGTTGAGAGTGAATTAAAGATAAGCGAGTTCTAGTGGCAGCAGAGTGCTCATTGGTTGAGGAATGGACCCATTATGTAAATAATATATTAGTGAGTGGTGTTTTATGTGTATGCTATAAAATCAAATTGTACAAGCGGGTTGTTAATAAAAGATAATTTCTTTGTGTTAAACTCTACAGGCTAACTCTCGCTTCTTGACCCCTCATTTGTTTGAGTGCTGTGCTAACAATTATATTTGCCATTACGGGTAGTATTAATGCTAGATGGAGTTTCAACATTGTAAATTTATATGTTTAGTTCCTCATTTCTTTTGAAGCATAAATCTTAATAGTAAATGTTGTAGCATTTGTAGCCTTAACACCTCTGCCAGGGTGGAAAACTCCAACTTTAGTCATTGTTAGGGTCTTGGATTTAGAGAAGTAAATGGGAAGAGAAAAAAAAAAAAAAAAAAGACTCTATTTCAGTCAGATTTCTACTCTTGTCAAAATAGATAGAAATTCAATTTATCATCAAAACATGATTGGTTGATTGTGTTTCCGAACTTGTTTTCCATGTAAATGTGAAGTCCTTCGCATTTTTTTTTCATTTTTTCTCCTTTCAGCTCTCCATTTCCTTGAAAAGAAATTTGGAGATTCTAGATCTTGTCACATAATATATCAGTGTTCCCTCTGTGTCACATTGTAGATGAAATTTATACATTGATATGGCCTGATGCTAATGAATCATTTAAGCTCACTTGGTCTGGCTGGAGGCCCATCCAGAAATCATAAGAGAGTAAAGCTCGCTCGTATCTGTTACATTTTGGTACTTTAAAAATTTCAAAAGATTGTAGTTTTACGTTTGGAGGAATAAGAGGGCAGATTCTGTAAATTGACATTACACATGGATGTTGAAAAAGGACATGTTTTCTTACACAAGTGCATATGCTGTTTACAGTTTTAAGATTGTGGGTTGTAAAGAGATCTTGGCGACCTTTGGAGAATCTTTTGGCCTTTTAAGGAGACGTATTTAACTTGGTCTTATATTTGGTTTCTTCCTATGATAGCATTTCCGATTCTTTAAAAAAAAAAAAAAATCCCAATTGAAGCCGCTCTAATGGGCAGTAGTGAGCTATTTCCAAAGTGGTCAATCAAAATTTTAGTGTTTCGTGGGGGCACTCTCGAACCATAATAAGTAAGTTTGGAAAATTAAGGAGGGCACAGTCACACACCTCAAAAGACTTTCTAATGATGAACGTTTTGAGGTATTTATTTCCTTGTATTTCTCATAGACTCAATCTGGGGAAAGTTCACCGTCCCACCAACTCAAGTAATAGTTTCTCTTTTGTTACTTATAGAGTTTTCTTTTATTTATTGCACACTTTAAATTGTTCTATCATAAAATTTGAAATTATTTCTGATTTATTGTTGTGCTTATTTAGCATTTTAATAGGTTTTTTTTTTTTTTCTTCAAGTGAGACCTTAGAGGCGCGCCTTATGAAGAACCAACACCTTAGCAATTATGTCTTCTATAGCACCATTAAAGAAATGAGTCTACTTTAAGGAGATTATAATTTCTGTTTAATTAGGTACCTTGTATATGGACTTATAAGATCATTGTTTGTGAAACTCACAAAGTTGAATGGAGTTGTCAAAACATATTTTGTCGAGGTGATTTATTGTGTTTCGTAGTTTAGCTCTTTATGCATAGCGTTCGTCATACTTTCAGGCCATAATTTCTTCCTGGGAATATATTGCAGTGTTTGGTGAGTCACTAGTAATTGTTCTGACTACTATTTAATGAATATTCTGGCAGAACAACCCGGTGTGCTTCAGGTCGTGCCCAGCCAAACTGTCCAACTGCATTCTGGACCCGGAAAGACTCAAGTGTGAGAGATTATTACTTAACAGATGTCACTACCCTTTCTTAACTATGTTGCTTTGCACTGTGTACAAGGATTGAATAAGATGATTATGATGAAAGGTTAAACATCATTTTTATAATATTTCGATATTAAGAAACTGTAGTTTCATTGCAAAACTATATGTTTTTCTTTAAGAAAAAAGAGAGAGAGCAGCCTTCTTTCAAACTCTTACTAGTTGAACTAAATGCACCTATAATTGAATTTCATTTTGTTATTAAAAATTATTTATTTTTATTTCAAAGATGTTATCACCATTATATTTTAATTAAAATAAAAATATACACGAAAAAATTATTATTATGTTGAAAATAAGTGTAAAAAAGGGATGGCAAAATACCTTATTCCACCTTGCGATTAAGTTTCGGTTTGCTGGCCTAGTTTGATTGTCCTTTTCGTCTTCCCACCACGTAAATGTTGACAACTCAACAATTTCGAGTTGTCAAAATTTAGTGGATATAATTTATCATGTAAAAAATATAAATAATTTGTCTCGAGTTCTCACATCTGTTCTGAATCTTTTTATTTTGTTTATTTCTTATGTTTCTAAATTAAATTTGTATTTAAAAATAAATAATTAAACGAGATGATAAATAAGAATATTTTTATTTCCGTCCTACCTCTCAGAGATTCCCAACGACCCTCTCGTTTCCATCTGATGTGTTGCCACTTGCCACCCCAAGTGTAAAATGATTCCACTAACTCTAATAGCGGTAACTTTATTCAATATAATTATGAGAAATTACCACAAGCATAAGGTAAATTGCACTTAGTCAAGCTCCAAAACAAACCCCGCCACATTGTATGACAACACATCAATTGTTAGTTACTTCTTACCAATTCATGGACTAGAGATTTTCTCAAACTTGAAATCAAGAAACAAAAAGTACTTGGAGAGAGAGAGATCCCTTCTAACTACACTCATGAAGAAACATTCATCAGGAACATTTTCAAAAATTGCATCAGCAGTTCTTCCTTATCAAACTCCGAGACTCCGAGATCATTACAATTTGGGGAGAAAATTAGGCCAAGGCCAATTTGGGACGACTTATCATTGCACAGAGAAGGCCACAGGCATTGAATATGCATGCAAATCGATCCCAAAACGCAAGCTTTTGTGCAGGGAGGATTACGACGATGTTTGGAGGGAAATTCAAATAATGCATCATTTGTCGGAGCATCCTCATGTTGTGAGGATCAAAGGGACTTATGAAGACAATGTGTTTGTTCATTTGGTTATGGAATTATGTGCAGGTGGCGAGCTTTTCGATAGGATTGTTCAGAAGGGGCATTACAGTGAGAAAAAGGCGGCTCAGCTTATGAAAACCATTGTTGGGGTGGTTGAGGCTTGTCATTCTCTTGGTGTAATGCATAGGGATCTCAAGCCAGAAAATTTCCTTTTCGATACCCCTGATGAGGATGCAAAGCTTAAGGCTACGGATTTTGGGTTATCGGTTTTCTTCAAACCTGGTATGTTCTTGGATTCTGTTTGATCCATTTTGTTCACTTCTCAGTTCAACTATGTCGATTAAATGCGTCTGTGGAATTTATTTGTACCCGAGAATTAGCGAGATAATACGATGGAGAATTTGATGATAATGTTCCTCCTCGCACATCTCTCGCCAGGACAATATCTTTCTGATGTAGTTGGAAGTCCCTACTATGTCGCGCCTGAAGTGTTGCATAAGTATTACGGCCATGAAAGTGATGTATGGAGCGCTGGCGTTATCCTCTACATATTATTATGTGGGGTTCCGCCATTTTGGGCAGGTGAGCTTTCGAATTCACCATTTTCATTAACCTACTACTAGTTTCGTCTTTTAATTTTCCCTTGTTCATCTCTTTTCTCCTTTCAAATTTACGACTTGTAGAGACAGATAATGGTATCTTCAGACAGATTCTGAAAGGAAAAATAGATTTTGAATCTGAACCATGGCCAAACATTTCGGCAAGTGCAAAAGATCTTATAGGGAAGATGCTTGATAGAGACCCTAAAAGACGAATATCTGCTCATGAAGTCCTATGTAAGTAATATACTTTTGCTTCTCTTGTGAACTAAGTACGTTCTGGTTTTATTAAGTATTATCCAATAAAGGAATATTGGCTTTCGTAATAGGTCATCCTTGGATTGTGGACGATACAGTTGCCCCGGACAAACCTTTGGGATCTGCAGTTCTTTCACGCCTAAAACAGTTCTGCGCCATGAACAAACTTAAAAAGATGGCATTGCGCGTATGTTCCCATTTGACGTCTTTCCTAATTTACTTACATCGTATTGGTTGACGAAGTAATTCAATTTCCAGAATTGTATGTGATGATTATTCTTCATTCTTACTGATGCAAGCTTAACAGTTTGATCTATTAAATACTCATCTAGTACTCAATTTGAACCTAACCTTTAAGATCTGATACACTTCAGTCTTTGATAATGCATTTTTTGAGAAACTACCTTATGCAGGTCATAGCAGAAAGACTTTCAGAAGAAGAAATCGGTGGATTGAGACAGTTGTTCAAAATGATTGATACAGATAATAGTGGGACAATAACGTTCGAGGAACTCAAACAAGGTCTGAAAAGAGTCGGATCTGAATTAATGGAATCAGAAATCTTGGCACTTATGAATGCGGTATACCTAGTATCTCTATTCTAGTACATAGTTTTCCCCGAATGATCAAGCAACATTCAGATGGCGAGTTTTCTTGCAGGCTGATATTGACAACAACGGGAGTATTGACTATGGTGAATTTCTTGCTGCAACCTTACATATGAATAAGATGGAAAGGGAGGAGAATTTGCTCGCTGCCTTCGCATTCTTCGACAAGGATGGAAGTGGTTATATAACCATTGATGAGCTTCAACAGGCGTGCAAAGATTTTGGCCTCGGGGATGTTCATCTGGAGGACATAATTAGTGAAATCGACATAGACAATGTACGTATTCTTAACTGCAATTGACTGACTGTAATTTCAGTGCTTGAAAACCTTAAAGCTAACATTGTTATCCAACTCTACCATTGCAGGATGGCCGTATAGATTATGGAGAATTTGCTACAATGATGAGGAAGGGAAATGCTGGGGTTGGGGGTAGAACCATGAGAGGCAACTTGAATTTTAACTTGGCAGATGCACTGGAAGGAAAAAACAAAGGGAAGGAATAAATGGAGGCCATCTTCTGTATAGCTTCTTACTCTTTGGTCTGGTTGATTGGACGGTATTGAACAACATTAAAGAAGAAAAAGGCAAATTTTGTCTATTGTTGACCTGTCCACTCCCATCCAAACTGTGTACCAAACATGGGCTTCCAGTCTTGTTTGGAAAATTAACAAGTGGTGCAATATTTTTGACTTCAATAATCACTTAGGTTTTTGATAGTAGTTGTTACTACTGCGTATGATCTTCAGCATATGGGAATTCATGTGTTATTGACAAAGGAGGATGTTCTTTTACCAAAATTTGTACTAAAATGAAAAAGAAAGAATCTCCTTAAAACAATTTACTGTGATAAATGCTGGAAAATTCTAACATAATTGGGGCCACACATACCATATTAAAATGTGCGGTGCTTAAAGTGTAGAGACCGAAAGTTTGTTTTATATTGTTGATTGACCGATTTGAAATAAATGAAAGATAATGAATAGTCATTATCTTAT
>CAIGRO010143580.1:0-27330 GCA_903798355.1 Fraxinus baroniana | reverse complement strand
CTCTTTCTTACACCACGCCTCACACATGTCTTCGGGCCCAGCCTTGGTAGTTAAGCACGCCGCCACCAAGGCCCGACCAAGCTTCACCTGCTAAAGAATCCATTAATTAAGACGACGTCGTCGACTTGGTGAACTGGTAGAACGAGTCAGTCCACATGCTCCCGTATGACTGCCTTTCTTCGTTAGTTTCACCTTAGGGTTTGTGAGTTTCAATTTGGGGCAGAAATGATTTTGCCTTAGTTAAGGAAAGTAGCGTTTCAATTTGTAAGAGAGGTGAAGGCGTGTTTGGATTCAGCTGATGTGGCGTTGACGTGGCAATTAACTTAATATTTAGCTGGCCATTTCAGATTATCGTCATCCACGTAGGCAGGTTAACTAACGAATTCCATCCGGTGGCTAATGGAGTTTGACGGAGTGAAGTTGAGTGGCCATTGAGAAAGGTTATAAAGTACAGTGGGTAAGCCGTGACATGTATCAAAGTTCGATGGCCATTCAAACATTTAACTCATTTTTATTGGGAGGAATGCTCAATGTACACCCAAATGAAACCAAATCTTGGCTGTCTCCACCTTGGAGCGTCGGAGATTCGAAGATAAGTCGTCCGATCAGCTGAGTATTAGGGTTTGTTCATCCTGTGAATGAAGATAAATGTCTCGCCAAATGACGACTTCCGCTTTTCACAATTCCAAAACCCTCGNAACCAAATCTTGGCTGTCTCCACCTTGGAGCGTCGGAGATTCGAAGATAAGTCGCCCGATCAGCTGAGTATTAGGGTTTGTTCATCCTGTGAATGAAGATAAATGTCTCGCCAAATGACGACTTCGGCTTTTCACAATTCCAAAACCCTCGACAATAAATATGTACGCACACCAATTCTCTATACTTTGCTTTTTCTATGTTCAATTTAATACCCTAATTTGATTGATTTTACTCAAAAAAAAATAAAATGAATTGCAGATGCTTGGAGATGAGATAGGTAAAGGTGCATATGGAAGAGTATACAAGGGTTTGGATTTGCAAAATGGGGACTTTGTTGCAATCAAGCAAGTCTCTCTTGAGAACATTGCTCAGGAGGACTTAAACATTATTATGGTATCTCGATTTTCTTCTTTTTCACAATTTCCTGACTTATTTGTTGATTTTTATTGTAATTTCTCCCCCTGAATTTGTGGCTTTTCCTTTTGAATAATGCTATTGTTGGACACTTGGATGCTTGGACTTGACAGCAAGAGATTGATTTGCTCAAGGTAACATCCTGCTATGTTTATACGTACATACATACATTTGTGCGTTCACACATTTTATTCAGGTCTCTCACAGTCCCAGTATATTGAATTTGGATCTCCTTCATCCCTCGATTGCTTAATTTTTTGTCCCTGCTTCACCCTTGAAGTAAAGGAAATAGAGTATGGACCTTATCTTAACTACTATTTCCCTCGAGATTAGGGGAGAAAAAACTGCATCTCAACGTAGCTTAAGGCTTGAACCCGTGTGAGCCCTCTATTTGACTGTGGATCTGTGCTCCCAAGAGGATTAGTTCAAGCAGTTAAACACACACTCACGTACACACTTGTTAATCAATTGACTGGCTAATGAAAAGAGCTACCTGTATCGTTTCCTGCGATAATGCATACTTTTGTTGTACTTCAACATTCATTCCGCTATGGAACTTTGCTCTTCTCCTTTCCAAATTGGTCTTTTCTGTAGAAGTCTCATGATTGTTAGGGAAATTGAACTTATGAGAAGCTAACATCCTCATTTCACTAAATATTTGTCACTCTTTTTATCTTATCATGGTCTGCACCTACCATTATGAGCTGTTGATATTTTCCACTTCTGTCCTATTTTCTGCAAATATTGGACATTTGGAGTTCTATTATGTTTTTTTTCCCACTTTTCTTTTGCTGGATGGTTCTCTTTCTCTTGCAGAATTTAAATCACAAAAATATTGTGAAATATCTTGGATCTTTGAAGACGAAGACTCACCTTCATATAATTCTCGAGTTAGTCAAGCTTAGAAGATCTTCAGTGTTTTTTAACTTAGTTACTTGTACAGAGATCACAAGAACTTATAAATTTTATCCCTTTGTTTTATAGATACGTGGAGAATGGATCACTTGCCAATATTATCAAGCCAAATAAATTTGGCCCTTTTCCGGAGTCCTTGGTGGCCGTATACATAGCCCAGGTCTCAGAAAGAAAACCTCATGTTCATTAGCTATTTTATGTTCACTTGCTTTGCTTGTAAATGTTCAGCAATATACTTGTTGTCAGGTACTTGAAGGTCTGGTATATCTACACGAACAAGGTGTCATTCATCGAGATATTAAAGGGGCAAATATTTTGACAACAAAAGAGGTATGTATTTCAATTCTTTTTAGAGTGTTTTTCTGCTTTCTTGCATCATTTTGTGCCAAGGATAATTTCTATGACGATTTGCTTTTTGTTTCTGTTATTGAGGGTGTGTTTGAGCCACAATTATTTTGAAAGAATACATTCTGAAATAGTAGATTGATGGAGAATGTATGGTTGAAGAAGAATGAAAAGTTATTGATGTGATGGAAAATATTATTTTATTGAAAAATGTGATTGAAAATTAGTAGAAGAATGAAAATGAAAATTTTAATGTGTGCCAAACAGAGGATGATTTAGCCATTGTCAGTTTAGCTAAATATTAAGTTTTTAGTAGATTTTGATGAAGTTGATGAAATGTGTAGATAAAAAGTTGATGAAAGTTGTGGGTCATGAAATGTGTGATTGAAAATGAATTTGAGGAAAAATGTGTTAGAAATTGGGGGCCAAACAAGGAATTAATTTTAGTTAAAAAATTTATCTCGATTCTTCTGCAGTTGATGCTTGATATGAGGAAAATTGTAATTCTATTTAATTTTTTGATTTAACTCTGATCTCATCATGAATCAGTTGTGATTTATTATTATTATTGTCTGGCTGCTAGGATTTGTCTTCTGTAACAATTTTTTTTTAACACAAAAAACTTAAGCTTGCTAAATATGGTAGTTCCCTGAACTAACTTATGCTTTCAGGGACTTGTGAAACTTGCAGATTTCGGGGTTGCTACAAAACTGACTGAGGCAGATGTGAATACACATTCAGTTGTTGGAACACCGTACTGGATGGCCCCTGAGGTATTGCTTTGCTGTCCATTGTTGGCATTTGAACCTGATAGCTGTTTCATGAAGTTGGGAATTTAGTGTCTTTGCTTGTTATTGGGATACAAAGACTTTTCTCGTATGGTTTTATGAGGGGTGAGGTATACTGTTGGCAAGTAAAATTTGCAAGACCTTTCCGTTAATAATATGACAAGCTGAGTTTTTAGGCTATGTTCGAGATGAACTCAGGGAAGTTATGACATTGTGTTTGCAGCTTCCAATTAATTCGAGACCTATTTGTTGTTTAAAGAGTGGTTTGATTTTTTTTTTTACTATTTTCCTGAATAGAAAAAAATTGCTGAAAATTGAGTATAAAAAATTTATCGATTGGAGTTTGATTTGAGCAACTAGGTTGTGCCGTTGATTGTGTCACTTGGTTTATGGGAAGGGGTTGCAAAGTTGTTGGATAAATGTATCTAAACATGTTCGTTGCTTTATACTTACTTTTAGCTTACTGTCTGGTTGTGCCAACTGCCAGCACACATTAAATGTTTCCTTGGAAGAGTTACTATTTATTTATCGAGTGGAAAGTATTTCTATCCATTGGCATGAGTTGTGCGCACTGTGCATGCATGACAGTGTGAGGCAATATTAGGGTTTAGTACAATTGTGAAGCCATTTCAACTCATCACCGAACTAGGATTTAAAAAGTTTTCACCAAGATGATGTAAGGGATGTGGTCCTTAGAAACGATATACATTGGTAGTAGCATGTAATGAAATATAATATGTTTAAATGTTTTAACTCCTATTAACTACAATCCATAGATTGTGTGGAACTTGAGAATAACGATCAAAATTCATCGTGTACAAGCAAAAAGATTTAGTCGATTTGCTGTATATTTCTGAAACCTGCGTCATAGAAAAATTAAATGGTATAGTCTTACTAGTAAATGTTATTACAACCTGTTCATTATTCACTCTCTTTGGTTTGAAGCACTAATTCCTTAGGTAGACGTAATGGTAACTTTTAGGATTTACCTGTCTGTAATTTATATTTTGCATTTTCTGTAAATCAGCATGGTGGTTGACAATGTTTACCAATCTTCTTAGTTTTTTGGTTCTAGCATAAACTTTGTGATGCACCTGATGCTTATGCCTTGAGGCACGCGTCACGAGGCGTTTACCAGGAGCCTGAAATCTTATGCTTTTAAGTAACTCTTTGTCGAGAGTTAAACCTTGACTTACTAAGTTGCAAGCCTTGGGGCATATGGAGATTGTACTCCTTACCCTTGCTCTTATTGGATGTTATTCTATAAGCCTTAGTTTTGGCTCTTTTCTCATAGCGGCTAGCGCAGAATATTTTAAATGTTCTTTTGGGTTGTTTTAAACACACTGCAACCCTGAGAATGACAACAAAGTTGGAGATTAGAGAAGATAACAAGTGGAGCCCGTGTGTGCGCTATCCCTCTATGCATACAAGACATCTGGTGTCCGGTGACCAGTT
Organism: Fraxinus baroniana; assembly: GCA_903798355.1. Taxonomy (NCBI): domain Eukaryota; kingdom Viridiplantae; phylum Streptophyta; class Magnoliopsida; order Lamiales; family Oleaceae; genus Fraxinus; species Fraxinus baroniana. The sequence goes on along the minus strand of CAIGRO010143580.1, from coordinate 22,714 downwards.
GTTTCATTTGTTTTTTAGACTTCAGTTTTAGTGCATGTTTGGAAGTTGTTTACAATCGGTTTGAATAATAATTAGATAGAAATGAGTGATGAATAAGTGGATACAACTTGTGGGTCTCTCAATAAAATTTGTTTGACCGATTATTAACCGTTTATCAATATGAACCAAACATGGGCTGAGACTGAGTTGGGCTTAGCAGTCTTGTTGTGTGATTACTGTTTTGTCAATATATTGTTTGCCACTTGTCGATCCATTTTATATTTCTAGTTGCAAATTAGACTTTTAGTTTTGTTGATTTTTTTAACCTTTTTTATGGTTTTCTAGACAGTTTTATGGTTTATTGTGAGTATCATCCTTATTTTTATAATATATTGGGCTTTTTACCAGTTTATATGGAGGCTTATGCCTCAAAGTGCCTCGAGGCTTAGACCTCACATGTTAAGTCAATACCCAATTTAACATTTTTAAACAAGGTCAGTAAGTTTCTTCTCTCCTGACTTTTTAAAGATTTGACGGTGGATTAAACTAGCCCCTGTTTGAGCCCCATTATTTAAACATTCATTTTTTCTCCAAACTCATTTCCAACTTCACATTCTCTCAATAAAATAATTTTACACGTAAACCTAAAACCTTTCCCTACTTTTTAACCATATATTCTCCCAAAAAAAAAAAAAAAATACTATTACAAAATTTATTATCTCAAAAATGGGGCTCAAACAAACCCCAAATAATCACAGTCAGGAGCATCTTGTTTTCACAATCACCCTAAAAAGTTTCTGTTAAAGATAAACTGCCTTAAGGCAGCTAAAGTTGCTGGTAATTTGCCAAGAGGTTTCTCTGTCCTGTTTCTAATTGAAGTAAAGAAAGTGTACTTTTATAGACCACAAACGATGTAGGATTGATGTCCCTATGACGCAAAATTGGCAGGGATATATGATGTGTATTAATTTGTAATTTATCCAGTAATGTGAATTTCAAGGAGTTACCCAACATGTCGTAATATGTATAGTGCAGTATTGGGTTGCATCTCTTACACTAAATTGATAATCATGTCAAATGTTGTAGGTCATTGAAATGTCCGGGGTTTGTGCTGCATCTGACATTTGGAGTGTTGGTTGCACGGTGATTGAGCTTCTCACATGTGTACCACCTTACTATGATCTCCAGCCAATGCCCGCTCTCTTTCGGATTGTGCAGGTAAAGTATCAGTTAATTTGTTATCGTCATATAATTACAATTTTTTTTTCTTTCTTTTTCTTCTTCTTTTTATTTTTTGCAGCAAAGATGGCATTGCACTTCCATGTTTTGGAATTTCATGGTGGTTTAAGATCCCGCTGTTTAGTGTTTACTAATCCATGATTATCAAAAAAAAAAAGGGCAAAAAAGAAAATGAAACGATTACAAGAGAAGGAAATTCTTGATACATTCTTCCAGAACTAATGGACGGAGACTCCTAACTTTTTCTTTTATGTTCCTTTAAATTAAAAGAGTTTTGCTATTTTAATTCTTGTTTCCCAGGATGAGCATCCTCCAATTCCCGATAGTCTATCTCCTGCTATTACTGATTTCTTGCGTCAGTGCTTTAAGAAGGTGAGCTGGAAAAATTTAGATTTCATTTACTTATGTGTAATGGTTTTTCCTGTTTCATATTTCAAATTGATTTTGGGCTTCCTTCAGTTACATAATTAATCGCAAAGCTTTTACGCTTGTATATTACAAATTGACTAGGCCATGAGAAAATGATATACCGAAGACAGGTCAAACAAGATCAAGGGAAATTTGTAATAGGAATGGGTACACTAGCAACTTGATCATAAAAAGAAAGGAAAATTAAAATAAGAGGATAAACATTTTTCACATCCTAGTTCCACCGTTTTTTCCCGTCAAGTGAGCAAACACATGGTGAAATGCAATTGAAATTTGCTCACATCCTATATATGCAATGTTAATTCAAGTAAACGTACCATTTAAGTTGCTGGTTCATATGTTGATAATTTGATGGGAATTCACAATTTAGTAATTAATGAACTGAATCTTGCCATGATAGAATTTTCACTCCAGTGGTTAGATAGGATAATCTTTTTGGCTTTCTTATCCTAACTCAATTTTTACAATCCAATTTTAGCTTGTTTTACTTGTATCCTGATTCTTGGGTGATACCATTTTGCTAGACTCTTGCACGTCTTTCTTATGTTGGTAATTTTATATTTGACAAAATAGTGTCGTTTGCTTGGTTTTGGAAGTTGTGAGTAACACCAATGCCATATCCGTGTCATTTTGCATTTTAGTTGCTCCACTTGACATTTAAAATAACGATTCAGGATGCTAGACACAGGCCAGATGCAAAGACATTACTTTCACATCCTTGGATACAGAACTCAAGACGGGCTTTGCAGACCTCTCTCCGCCATAGTGGAACACTAAGGTAATGTTCTCTCTGATTCTTTCCCTCCCTCTTTATCTGAAACACTTGAATATTGCATTTTCATATGAAAGGGTGCTGATTTAGACTCGTGTATTATATCAAGTGATGGTTGCTGGTTTCAAGTGATTCGAGTACAATTTTAATGTTCTTTATACTTCTCATATTTGCATACATAACATACTTTTCAACTCATAAATTTTCCATGGAGATGAAACAATACAAATTTAGTTGAGTAATTAGATTAGTTCTTAGTACCCCAACCACTTGAGCCCTTAAACCTTATGATGCTCCTATATTTCGTTTCCAAGCTTCTAAACCGGTGGGAGAGAGAAAACCCATTTTTGTTCTTCACAGATCTTACAAGAAAGTTCCCCAGGGGTGTGGGTGTGTGTGTGTTGAGAATTGGTCATTTCTCCTTTGATTCCATTAATAATCTCCTTGAAGCATTATGGCATGGATTCCAGTGGATCAAGAGAAGAACTTTAGTTGCTTTTTGTATTTTTGGTTTTCCAAGAGATGTATTTTAATAATTATTGAAGTAGTTTTAATACTGGATTGAAGTATTGAGCATGTTAAAGCCTTCGTAATTTTGCAGAAACATCGACGAAGTTGCTTCTGGTGATGCAGAAAGATTAAACAAAGATGGACAAGGGGATAAAATTGAAACTTCTTCTGCTGAGAAAGTAATTTTTGTTTGAAACTTTCTGTCTTCTAACAATATTGTCACTGTATATTGAGTTCATTGTTTCCTCTCGTTTTTGTGTTGAATCAGTAAGTTATTATTGAATGTTATTACTTTCGTCGTTTATTGTTTGTATTTTACTTTAATAGCTTGTCGTGGATGTCAGGAATCCAAAGCAGATTTGCTATCAAAGGTTACTTCAGGGACCAGCAATTCTCTTGAGGAGGATAATCCTACTGTTGATCTTATTGAGGAAAGAACTCATAACTTTGAGGATGAGATGACATCAGATCAAATTCCCACATTTGCTCTCTATGAAAACTCTCAAACACAAAGAAGTTCCGTTAGACTTGGGGATAATAGCGAGGCATCAGTCTCCAATTTGTTGGAATATGAGTCGTCCAACTTAGATCAACAGAACAGAGCAATGGTAAATGGCGAGCTGGAATCTCCCAAGTCTAGAATGAAAAGTGCTGTAGCTAGAAAAGATGAAGGAAGGGGCAGCTCTGTTCCTGTCGAGCAATTTGATTTTGGGCCAATGAGCCAAGATTATGGCCCTCAGAAGGTAAAGCTGTGCCATTTGCTGTCATTTTTTCCTGCCTTATTGTACATAAGGAGTCCATATAATTGTTGTAATAACTCATGTTGAACAATTATCTTTGACTGTGGAGATCGACAGATCATAATAGGATATTGATTGATGTCCTTGTTATCAAAATTAATGTATTCCTCTCTATATTGGTACGAAAAACATCCACTTCACTAGAGTTGTTTTGAGTTTCTATTACAACAGTATAATACTCTATTAATGAGAACTTTAAAATTCTGGCATTGTTGCTAAAAGCAAGAGGTTTTGGATTTTTTTTTTTTGAAACTTCTTTAGAGAAATTCAATTAAGCTAGATATATGAAGTACAAAATCTAGACAACCAGATGCCTTCAGTAAATTATTTTAGAAACCAACTATCTTGTATTTTTACGGTGCTTTTCTCTGCTTAAGGGGACTCATCTTCAATTCATCATGTACGCATTGTTTGACACGTACAATTGCTTATAAGAACCCACTATCCTATGTTAATATCTCTTTTTACATCTATAATGCAACTAAAAGGATACTTATTACCATGATTAGTCATAAATTCGTTTTAAATATCACATCTTTTCATTCCTACCTAAATAGTCACATGAACTTAAACAAAGATATTCATTTAATGAAGGAGGGTGTATATGATATGTGGTTCGGAAGGTGATGATCTCCTATGTTGATACTTGTCTGTGTGCTGGCTGTCCTTCTCTCCATCTCTCACTGAATATTGGCTCTCTGGTTCTCACTCTCTAATTTAGAAGTTGTTACCATGAAATGATAGTGATGCTTGTGGAATTTTAATATAAGAGTACTGCTTGGTCTTATACAGCCTTTTGGATGCTTAAATGTAGCACTCGACAGTTAATTCCAGTTGTAACTTCTCGAACAACGAGATATCCCATTGTGTGGGTATCTGCAATTAAAGTGACTGTTTATCTCTCCTATGGTCACAATCCAGGCTGAGGATGATGCTAGATAGATTCTTTATTTGTTCCGGTCTTATCTTCTGATCAAAATAATTTTTGAGGTGTAGAGTTGTCCAACTCATATAGTCAGTTATTTTCCCATTTCAAGTTCTATAAGTAGCTCTTCTATTGCATGCCAATTTACTTAGGTTGCTCATTACCCAGAATAATGTTATACGCCACAATATCCTCCGTACGAGTTCCAAGCTCGTTTTATCTGTCTTAACTTTGCATCACATGTTGCTATGTACTATTCTATATATTTTCTTTTATTCCATGTACATTTTATATAACGTTATTGATCTTATTTGTCCATGCAAAGGCTATGAAGTCATCAACAGTTTCAAGAGGAAATGAGCTGAGTAGATTTAGTGACCCTCCTGGTGATGCTTCTTTAGATGACTTATTTCATCCACCGGAGAACCTGGAGGCCAGGGTAGCTAAAGCCTCTACTTCTGGAACCTCGTCACATGTAAATGAACACAATGCTGCCTCTGACAGCGGAAATAATGATCTGGCGACAAAGTTAAGAGCAACGATTGCTCAAAAGCAAATGGAGAATGAATCAACACGGGCAAATGGTGGTGACTTACTTCGTTTAATGATAGGTGTTTTAAATGAAGATGCAATTGATATCGATGCTTTGGTATGCTTGACATCTTGACTGGCTTGGTCAGGTTTTTGGTTTATTAATCTCTGACAGTTCTGTTTTCTGTAATCTTTGTGTGTTAGGAGGGGTTTGATGATAAATTGCCTGCAGAAAATCTCTTTCACCTTCAGGTATTTGTACTCTTTTTTAGTAGCTGCTTGTCTTGGTCTATCTTGTGGTTTTCATGTTATGTTAATTTTTTGCGGAACAATATAATTGAACTTAGCATGTGTTCTTTCAATTATCCATTGGAGGAGAAACACCTTGCGTGCTTAAATTTTGCTATGTGGTGAGAACAAATTTCTCCAAATAATGTATGCTCATACTGGAAGGTATACAGTTTTCTAGATTAGAAAATTTGGTATGTACGAGCTGCCTTGATTTCTTATAATCTTCATTCTTGTTGTAGATACTATTTTTACAATTGTAAAGTAGATCTTTGTTTAGTTTGTGAAGTTGTAAATGTGCGCAGGCTGTTGAATTTAGCAAATTAGTGTCATCATTGAGACCAGATGAACGAGAAGATGTCATTGTATCTTCTTGTCAAAAGTTGACTGCTTTCTTTCAGCAACGGCCGGAGCAGAAAATTGTTTTCATCACGCAACATGGTTTGCTTCCTCTAATGGAATTACTTGAGGGTCCACGAACTCGTGTATGTAGTCCTTATCAAGCTCAAAGTCTGTTATTGTCACCTTCTGAATGATGTGATATTGTTACTTGCATTATTGATATGACTTCTACAAAATTTCAGGTCACTTGTTCAGTGCTGCAAGTTCTGAACCAGATAATCAAAGATAATACAGACTTTCTGGAGAATGCTTGTCTTGTCGGTCTAGTAAGTATTTTTAGCATTTTTCTCAGTAGCATCTCTCTATTTGGTGAGAATTGGTGCAATCCATCATTTGATGATTTTTGTTGAATGTTGTTGTAAGTGTTGTCCGTTGAATTCCATCCACATATATAGTTTTTTCACTTGCCTTCCAAAAGAATCCACTATTTTTGTCTGTGGATCTGTGTAGAATAATTTCAAATTTCTGACACTAGCCGTGTCAAGTGCCTATTCATGAGACAGACGAGATGAGTTAAGGCAGTTACTTCTAGTATTTTATTTTGCTTTGTTCTCATACAAAAGACTATAAGAGTGAGAGTGAAGGTGGCTTTTATTTTATCTATATTTTAAATTTGTTCTGTTGCTTTCTTTTCTCTTTCCCCTTCCTTTCAGATTACAATATCACTCCTTCTCTACTTAAAATGGCAGAACTGCTTTTCTACTTATTGCAACATTCTTTAGAACTTGTTTTGATTGCTGTAAGATACTGCTAATTTTAAACTTGTGGTTTTGGATATACTATAATATTGACCATTCTTAAAAAGAAATTTCAGACTTCATCTCTATTGATTTGCCTATTGATGGTAAGAAGAGTAAGATAATTCATAATTCCATTTATTCATCTATCTTATCGAACCCTACAGTGAAAACTTTATATGTGATGTGTTGGAGCATTACTATTATTTTATTCAAATTTTAATTCCAAGTCAACAAGAATATAGGTGCATCCAAGCTTTCGTTTGTTCCAAAGCCCAGACAGAAAAAGACACGTTTTCATTGATGGAGTCTTTCATTTTATGTTGTCTTACATTAAGGTGTTTGCAGTATATGTTCAAAAGTGAATGCGTGTTTGAGATTCTCATCCTGGCTTCCTCTCCCTATTTTAAATGATATTAGTAGATGCTACGCAAACAAAACATCTCATTCAATAGCATGAGCTGCAATAAAGGTCCTATTTGAACGACTGTAATTAAGAATGAATCTTTGAATATCAGAATAAAAAACCTTTGTTTTTCTTTTAATATTTTTATGTTGGAAGATTTGAAATTTATATCAGCTCCCACATATAGATTTTATAATTGTAGAATATCTTTTCAAATCCTAGAAATCTGGTAGTTTACTTTATATCCTATTCTAGAAATGCAGTTAACTATTTGTACTCTATTTAAAATTGTAACTTCTTCAGCAGAAGATCATTGAATTCAATCTTTCTCCTATTTCCTCGTGTTATCAAAGCAGTGTAGAGTTCTTTTCGTCTTCATTGTTTCTATTTGTTCTCTTCGCTATCACCTTACAATCCTTGATTTTTTAATTTTTTAGTATTCGTTATTTTTTTCCAAGATGTGTTGTTCTGGCCTTCATAGCCATTTCAGTTGCTTTTCAAGCTTGTGGCAAATATGGAAAAAGGACTCTGTTTTCCACCATAGATGACACCAGCAACTCACGGGGATTCTGCTGTAGAAATTCTGCCATGGTCATGGCAAAGCCTGATCTAAATTCATGGGAGTAAAAGGTAATGGATAAGGAAAGATTCTAGTATAATTACCGCCACGAATGGAGGAACTCCAAATCCATCTTGTGGAAGTTATTCGGGACGCCTCAGAATGGATCAAAATTGGGTATAGTTGTTAAAGTTTTGATAGAGTGGATTGATTGCAGTAAGGTAATAGTGGTTGGAGGAGAACACCCAATGATGAGCATTTTCGATATTTAGATTCAAATTATTAGGGAAATGAATATTGGAGATTATGTTAAACTCAAATATATCGTGTTGGTTAGGTTAAGTGGAGGAGTGCCATGGTTGCATGTGATTGATAAATCGTGTAAAATGAAAATGAAAATTTGTTTGATTGCTATTACATTTTATACGACTAAATGTAGGTTGTTTTTAATTTGTTACTGAATGTAGGTTATTAAGTAACATTAACTTATAAATGGAGTGTAGCTGGCATAATGTCAAGATGGTTTTGGAGTAAAACACAAGGATATAAGATAAGAAATGAGCAATGTTGCTAGTTGGTCAAGGTAGTGCTTTTTGAAGATAAATTACGGGGAGCCCTTCGAGATAATTTGGGCATATTTAGTGAACGCCATTGAGTGAACCACCTACGAAAATTGATGGAACCTAGAGAAAATGATGACCCCGAACTGCATGGACTAAGATAACTAATAATACTTGAGCCTTTCTGGATTAACTTTGGAGATGACACTTGATCCAACCGAGTGGAAGTTGAAAATCCATGCAGCTGCTACCCAGGCTTTGTCAATTTAAATTACGTTTTGAACTTGGATCTCCATTTACTAGATTCAATTCAATATACCGACTAGTAATTTTATGATATGATTCTGGTTCTGATTTACATTTTTATACATTAATAGATTTTTCATGGTTACTTGTATTCATGATATAATTGTTGAAAATTTTGTAGCACATATTTTCCTGGGAAATATTTGTTGAACTGAAAATAAAAAATAAAAATTGCAATATCACGTTTTTTTTTTCTCTTTTCTTGAATGTGAGACAAAGCTGAGGTAACCCCTGCTTACTTTTCTGAATTGAAAATTTCAATGACCTAAGCTTGTCCAAATATAATGATGGCTATTATGATTTGTTTTAGTGACTAACATCTCTTCAAATGCATGTTAAATAACCAGCTAAGAGGTTTAATGTTTGGAAAGATTCTAACATCAATGTTTTCGTTCCAGTATTGATAAGGAAATTTCTCCTCTGTGGCAAATCTTTGCTTTTGTCTGAAATTGATATTTGGAAGTCCAATTCATTCAAAATGCAACACTTCATTCCTCCTGTATTACTCCAAACTTCCAACTTCATGTACCAAAGGAAAAGGAAAAAGATGAAATTTGTTACCCACTTTTATAAAGCTTCTTGGTGTTTGAATATTGCCTAAATTATGGTCCAGATCCCTGTTGTGATGAGCTTTGCCATGCCTGACCGTCCCCGGGAGGTTCGCATGGAAGCAGCTTTCTTTTTGCAGCAGCTCTGTCAATCAAGGTTAGGTTTCTTCCTAGTGCAGTTTGGTTGATAATCGAAGTTGTTTTTATTCCGGAGAATAAGATTATTCGTTTCTTCAGCTCATTGACATTGCAGATGTTTATTGCTTGTCGTGGCATACCAATCCTTGTGGGCTTTCTGGAGGCTGATTCTGCAAAGTACAGGTTGGGGGTTTGTATACTTCAAATGAAGATTCCAACATTTACATGCTTATTCTCTTCTGTTTATTAAAGTAGCGACAATTGAACATATGTTAGGGGAGAAAATATTAACATGGTTTGACCATATCCAAAAGAGTTTGCTAATGTATTGGTAAGAAATTTGATCAGTTATTTAGGGTAAATGCAGGGGAAGATGTTTTAAAAATCACGTGGTACAAGGAAATTGAAAAGGATTTTCATCCTTCATGGTCTACCTTTCAGATGACCTTGAAGCTGAATGGGAAACTAATTATCCATGTAATCGACCTAGGGAGATGACCTTGTGACTAGGCTGTTGGTGCTGCTTGATGTCAAAAAATCTTATAGATGAACTTATTGCTCATGTATGGAGTTTCTTAAGAATTAAAAAATATTTACTCATGGAACATTGCTGCACAAGCTAATTGATTTTGATTTCTCTCTCTTTTAGACTTAAGATGGATTTCTTTTTATTCTTTTTGTCTTGCATTTATTCTATCCATACAAGTTTTATCAACTTCTACGACTTGCAAGCAAAGTCATTTACCTTCTTTTGTAAATGTATTGGCTAATTTACTTTATTCCTTTATCTAGGGAAATGGTTCATATTGCTATTGATGGCATGTGGCAGATTTTCAAGCTTCAGAGGTCCACCTCAAGAAATGACTTCTGTCGTATTGCTGCCAAGAATGGGATATTACTTAGACTTATCAATACTCTTTATAGCTTGAATGAGGCAACACGTATGGCTTCCATAGCTGGTGGCGGTGGGTTCCCTGCAGATGGGCTAGTACCACGACCACGATCCGGTCCTCTTGATTCTAGCAGTCCTTCCTTTGTGCAGACGGATACACCATTTTACGGAATTGACCGGCCCGATCATCTTAAAATGAAACGAGGAGATCATGTATCACTACCAGGAGTGCTAGAACCTTCACGAACATCAGTATCACATTCACCTGATTCAAGATTCTTTGCTTCAGATGCTGATAGACCTCAGTCAAATATTGCTAATGTGGATGCTTCTGGTGCTTCAAAATTACCAGATTCTGCAGGTTTGGACAAAGGAAGCAATGCTGCGTCAAAGAGAGAGTCTCGAGCTGAAGTTGAACTGAAACAGCAAAGAGGCTCAAATGCAGGAAGTATAACATTGACAGATAGGGCCCCAAAAGTTGTGGACGGGGCATCAAATGGGTTTTCTTCAGCTACTGCTGCTCAACAAGAGAATGTTCGACCGCTTCTCAGTTTGTTGGATAAGGAGCCTCCATCACGCCATTTCTCTGGTCAGCTTGAGTATGTTCGTCATCTTACTGGGTTGGAGAAGCATGAATCTATACTACCTCTTTTACATGCATCTGGTGACAAGAAAACAAATGGGCTGGACTTTTTGATGGCTGAATTTGCAGGTATTTGGTCTGTCTGGTTTTCGTGATTGCGTCTGCATTAAACCACTCCTTGGAACCATATCATGCCCAGTAAAGAAAGCTATTGTGCGTAATGAATTAAGCCAGAGTTTTGGCATTCATTCTTGGATCTATTTCTCTTGCTCTACAAATTTCTCTGTAGCTTGCATATTGATTGATAATTTTTTCTTTGCATTCAAGTTAATCAACAATATGATCCTGATACTTGTTAATTTTTTTCCAGAGGTATCTGGGCGAGGGAGGGAAAACTCTAACATGGAGTCAATACCTAGAAGTTCACCTAAAACAGCGAATAAGAAGTTGGGATCCCTGACATCTAATGGCGGAATTGCTTCCACATCTGGACTTGCATCTCAGACAGCATCAGGCGTGCTGTCTGGTTCTGGAGTTTTAAATGCTAGACCAGGAAGTGCAACGTCATCTGGGTTACTGTCCCACATGGTTTCATCTTGGAATGTTGATGTAGCTCGGGAATATCTGGAAAAGGTAGCAGACCTTCTACTTGAGTTTGCTGCCGCTGACACAACAGTAAAATCTTACATGTGTAGCCAAAGTTTACTTAGTCGTCTTTTCCAGATGTTCAATAAGATAGAGCCTCCAATTCTTTTAAAGGTAATGCAAGGGATTATATGTTGAACACTCTCTCTGATTTTTGCTGTGGTCTGATCACCCTTACTAATTTCTTTTGTTTCGTAGTTGTTGAAGTGTATTCATCATCTGTCCACTGATCCTCATTGCTTAGAAAATCTTCAACGAGCAGATGCAATAAAGTATTTGATCCCTAACCTCGATCTCAAAGAGGGTGACCTTGTATCCCAAATACATCATGAGGTGAGGTGTTGAAGCAATAAAAGTAAAATAAAATAACATTTAATTTTCATAGAACTGAGCAACCATAATATCGAACATTACACCCACTAAGGCTTTGCTGATTTTTTGCCAATAATAATGATGATGATAGTAATATCAAACATTATCTACTAGAGTACCTCAAGGAAAGGCATGTAACTTGCATCCTTCCAGCTTACACATTGTTGAATATTGTCTCACTAGATTAATTGTTACAGGTTCTCCATGCATTGTTCAATTTGTGCAAGATTAACAAGCGGAGACAGGAACAAGCAGCTGAAAACGGAATCATTCCACACTTGATGCAATTCATCATGTCAGATTCTCCATTGAAACAATATGCATTACCGCTGCTATGTGATATGGCCCATGCATCACGTAATTCAAGGGAGCAATTACGGGCTCATGGAGGACTTGATGTGTACCTTAGCCTTCTTGAAGATGAGTTTTGGTCTGTGACGGCATTAGATTCAATAGCTGTATGCTTGGCCCATGACAATGAGAACAAGAAAGTGGAGCAAGCTTTGTCGAAAAAGGATGCCGTACAGAAACTGGTTAAGTTCTTCCAGTGCTGTCCAGAGCAGCACTTCTTGAAAATACTGGAGCCTTTCTTGAAAATTATCACGTATGTTGTTTCTTCGACAAGGAATCTCATCCATTTCTTTCATGCATTGATTTCTGGAATTTGCTTTTTGTTCTATTAGGTGATGGATAAAATGCAAATGGAAGATCTGTTTGTACCTTTTTTGGGGGGTTTCAGAAAGGGGTAACAAGTTAGAACTCATGGTGAAAATCTAGAAAAAATGAACGGAGAGAAATTGTGTATTGTTTTCCTATTTCAAAAAGACTTGAAAAGCAATCAAATATGGGTCTCTAAAGCAGTTATGAAGGACAGGTGAGAGGGGTCTCTCCTGTAAGCTTTAGCAACGAAATCAATTTGGAAGTTAGGCCAAATCAGTTTCTTGGCTGATGCACAGGTGGAAGTATTTGCCTTGAAAATAACACTCTTACGGCTTGTTTAGTAGTGCTTTTGAAAAGACAAAGCTGCTTATGAGACTAAGATACTGCTTTTGGGCATGTTTGGATAATTTTCTAGAACTTCTTTTGGTTAGAAGAACTTATAGAGGAAGCTAGTCCAAAATGATTTCCTCAAGAAGCTTGTTTACAAAAAGCACAAGCAGAAGCCCTACTTGTTTATTGCTTTGATGGATGGATGAACAAATAGTTTCTCTGCTTTGGATTTCTCTTTATGTTCTTGTTATAGGGTTATGTCGTGTAATATGTTTCGATTGTACAAGCAAATCAAAATCAAAGTGTATCATGCGGTTTACAGATGTTAAGGGCTTTATATCACAGCATAGCCAGAGAGAATTGAAAAGAAACTTAAGCCATTGGACTGCTTCTCTCAGACCTCGCGCCTAGGTCTAGGTTTGCATCCCAAACACAGAAGTGGGTTCAGAAGAGTTGCAGATTCTTTTAAACTAGACTCTCATGCTGTGGTGAAATCATTGAAATGGCCATTTTAGTGCTGGTTCACATCGTAACTAATATAAAAAGAACTAGTAGACTATACTAAAAGTTGATCTGTCTAAAGTTATCCCGACACTTAATGCTAGAGACTACATAAAAGTAACTGCCTATCAAAGGATTTTCTCCATAGAAACAAGGACTTACTTTTCGACACATCCCTGAAAATCTAGATATCGATAGGTGCCCCTCTACTAAAGACTTAAAAATCAGTTTCTATGACTATTTATCCGCATAAGCCATTTGGTCAGACTAATCCAATTTTTGGACCTGCACCCATCTCTTAGTTTACCTTTTCCGAGCAATTTTCTAGCTTAAAAGGGGATGTAATTAGCTCGCTATTCTGCTTTCTATTCAGTTTAAGAAACTCGCTGATGCTTTCTTTTATTTTCGTTATTATTATGCAGGAAATCATCTCGAATAAATACCACTCTTGCAGTTAACGGTTTGACACCCCTCCTAATTTCAAGACTTGACCATCCAGATGCTATAGCTCGCCTGAATTTGCTTAAACTAATTAAGGTGAGCTAAGGATAGTTCTTATGCTGCATCTGTTGCGTATTACATAGTTCACTTAATGTCCTAATGCCGGTTGTACAATGTTATATTTCTTTGATAGATTAAGTTATTAGTATATTCAGGAACTTCCTATGGTAGAGACAGGCAGCCTCTTATTCAGTAAATTCTACTTGGTAGAGTGGGGCTTCGTTCTATGTTTAGTGCGTCCTCCCTGCCCCCCCTCGTCTGCTAAAATGGATGAACCTAATAACATTACAGAAAGTCTGTCAAAGTTGAACTACAAATGGTAGTTGTGATAGGCACTTGTATATAGACTTTTTGGTACTGTTCAGCTGAATTGATGTGAGTAACTGTGAAACCTTTTTCATCTTCTTTTGGTCTGCTGAATTGAGCTCTTTATGTTGACCATTGTGAGTACTCTTATTTCCACTCTTGTACAGGTTTCTCCCTGCAGTCTTTCTACCCAAGCATGTCTAGCAACACCCCAGGACTCATTTTGAAATGTTGGTCAATGTTTGTTCCGATGGAAAATGGATTTGACAAAAATAAGCAGTAAAAAATTTATCTAAATAGAAATGATTTGCCATTTTTTCATTTTTATTTATACCTCTGTTGTGACAGGTTTAAGAACTTGTGTACAGTGTCATTCTTTGGTACAACTGATTTGCATACTCACCCGCTGTCTTGATTTATAAAGAATACTAGTAAAAATACCTTTTTATGTTATACTCATCAATTACTTGTCTCCGCATTTTACTATTTCCATAGAATACTTCATATTACATGTGAATGTGATTTTCAGGTAACCAGATATTAGTTTCACATGACCTTTGGATATTTATATTTATTGGTTCAGTAAGATTCTTTTGAGAAGTTTTTATTTGATTTTGTTTGTTATTGTGACCTCATTAAATTTAGTAGTTGGGACCGGGTACTTCTCTAACAATTTACGATCATGGAAGTTAATAATACAATTTGACAGCAATTTAATAGCTATCTGTTGAGTCAAGGAAAATGCTATACATTGGGCACTTGAGCTTTTTACCTTTTGATGATCGACTCTGTGGTTGGTTGTTTGTCAGGCTGTTTATGAGCACCATCCTCGTCCAAAGCAACTGATCGTGGAGAATGATTTACCTCAGAAGCTTCAAAATTTGATCGAGGAGCGAAGAGATGGGCAGAGTTCTGGTGGCCAAGTCCTGGTAAAACAAATGGCTACTTCATTACTCAAAGCACTTCATATCAACACAGTTTTGTAAATTCTTGCTTCGTCATATTTTACATGTTTGTTGCAATTTTTTAAAAGTTTTAATATTTTGTTTCCATTTTCTTTAAACCAATTGTAAGTGTAAATTATTTTTCAGCTGCCCCGTATGTTTAGTAATTTGGCTTGCTTAACTTGTACAACTATAATTGCATCCTCGCATCAATCATAACCTCTGTTCATATACTGCTATATAAAGTCTGCTACCTATGGGTAACGTTGACTAGATTATAATCTGTCACTTAACTAGGTTTTGATTCACATTAATCACCACATTAATTGCTAAATCGATGTAATTTTGTTGTATTGGAGACATGTCTCATTTGAAATGTCCTGGCTTGATGTTGTAGGTAGATGATTTCTGAGTTAAAATGAATCTAACATAGGGCAATGAAAAATAATTTTTGTTGTGGGTGACTAATGTCGAACGTTTTATAGTTTGGTGATGTCAAATAAAATTTAGGGATAATTGCAGCAGCAGTACCAAACATTTCATTTAGTATCAGACTTTACACAAACCTTTCATTTGTGTCACCATAGTACCAAACATTTTATTTTTGCCACCAACGGTACCAAATCTTTCAAAATGTTCGCAGTTGAAATTTAAATGGATGGTGTCTTTTAGTTTGATCGTTAGTTGATCAAATAATTGACTTTGACAATAATGTTAACTGATTTTAAAAGGTTCAAATGGTAATTTTTTAATAAAAAAATAATCAAAATCAAATAATTAAAATTAAAAACTCATTCGATCTTCTCCATCCATCCTCGCCCCAAATCTACAAATCTAGGTTTAGAACTTCTAGAATGCTTCAACAAGCTCGGGAATGGAATCTCCAAAATCAAATGTGAACTCTTCTCCAATGGCAGTGGTTCCAAAGAACTCTGCATGTGCATTTAGTTCAAAACTTCATCTTGATTGATCATGAAATTATACATTCAAAACTTATTCGAAAGAGTTCATTTTCTTCCCACCTCCACACTTGCCACCTCCCTTGTCCAACCCCAACCAAACAAATCAAAATCTACCCACCATCGTGCCGACAATCGCAATCCACCCATACACAGGCTGTAGTGACTGCCACAAGCGTCTTCACAAATTAGAAGCAAGAAATATACCTTACCAGAAACTTGTTTAGACGTCTTACAGGAAATCCTTAAGCTCTTTTCAATCTTTTATCTCCTTTGGTCAAGATAATTTCTACGGCAAACCATTTCGGCAGGAAATCCTTATGTTTATCAAAGAGCTCCATTTCTGATCAGTTGTTAAATCCAAATCTCTAATCCAACCTACGTAGATTTGCATAGTTGGGCAACAAGTTTTTGATGCCATGGATTCGAAGATTTGAAGATGTTGATTTCCCAAATTTGCAGATTTGGGGTGGGGTGGAAGAAGGTGGGGTGAGTTTTTAATTTTAATTATTTGATTTTAGTTATTTTATTATTAAAAAATGTAAAATTGTTATGTTAACATTTCAAAATCAGTCAATATTATTATCAAAGTCAATTATTTAGTCAACTAACGAAAACCATCCATTTGGACTTCAGCTGTGGACATTTTGAAATGTTTGGTACAGTTGGTGGCAAAATAAAAGGTTTAGTATCGTGGGCGGCACAAATTAAAGATTTGAGCAAAGTTTGCTACTAAATAAAATGTTTGATACTGCTACTGCAATTATCCCTAAAATTTATAGTTGGTGACTGACATGAAATATTTTTTCTTAAAATTATCTTCAATATTCATATTCGGTGGGAACATTAAAATGTTCGGGAATCATATACATACGATTTTGATCTCATAAGAATCGTGCTTAGTTGGCAACTAAAATAAAATCAATTTAAGTTTTTACCCACCTATTAAATTAAAATAAATCAATCACAATTAGTGACCGACTCGTGTGCTCTTATATGCACAGTTATTTTCTTTTTATGTACACGGTCGTCTTTTTCTTGATTCTATCACCGTTTCAGAAAATTCAGGCTCTCTCTTCCTTTCCACCAATTCTAGAATTGCTTTATGTAAATCTATATGGAGTTTGTTCTTGCGTTTGTATTTCTTTTAGCCACAAACACGTGTTGGTTCCACGAATAAGCGAGCTTGCAAGCTTCTCTTTCTTTTTTCTACCTCGTACATTTTCACTGTAAAAGATGAGAGAATATTTTAAGCCTATGTTGGACGGAAATTAAAATCAGATTTTCAGTAGATTTAATAAAAGTTGATGAAATCTATTGCTAAAAAATTGTGGGTTTCATACAATATGTGATTAAAATTAGTTGTTGAATTTGATTTAGATTAAAATCTAAATTTTAATTTATTCAAGCTTAAACGTTAAAGCGGGTAACACGAGTCAAACACGTTTATTGTTCATTTAGATCTTGAAATCTTCAGTCAATTGGACAGATTGGGTTACTTCTTTTACAACTATTTGATCTGTATAAACTACGAACACCTTCTCAACAAACTTTGAAGTCAAATCAATCCGAATAAAATTTACTCATGGATTTTCGATATTTTTCATTAGATTTCTATATCATGACCGCAAAAACCATTAGACTTGATTGTCGTATAGTATATTCGTGAACTTGATGTCATATGATGTGTCAGTAATTGAAATCAGATTACACAATCAAATTCTTCAATACATGAATTGAAAGTAATTAACATTTTAGAACTTATTTTCCAATAACATTTGCACTCTGAAAATGTGCAAAGATAATTTATTTCACACATTTTTAGGTTGACTCTAACGTATTTAAAATATTATTCTGTCAAACGTAAACTACCAATTTTATATAATCCAGAATCCTGGGAATAAAAGGCCATACTTGAACGGGAAAAAAATAAGTCAATTAGAACAAAAATCAAATACGAGAGAAAAATTCCACTTCCAATCTCCGCAGTGGGAGAAAATTTAGAAGGGGTAGATACTTAAATGAAGCCTCTTAACACAAAGGTCTCCTTGAAAAATAATCTCACCATAATTTCATTACATTCAGAATAAAAGAAAGGCATAAATGTGAATCCTTTATAACATCTCTCAACATAACAAAAAATATTATACCGCAGTCTTAGAAAAAACTCGATCCTTACGACTCCTACAAAGGATTTAAAGCAACCTTCCAAAAACCCAACAGGCATAGGGTAGAGTAGGGTCGGGTCGGGTGTGTATTCCTAGTCATCACCAAATGTAGTCTTCTTCCCTGCACCTGCAAACATCAATTGCAAAACCGTCAAAAAAAGTTTTAACAAATTATCAACGGTAAAAAAGGATCCTAGTTCAATATTTCAAGCACTTCTTATTTTCCGAACAGATTTCTGTGCAGCTCAGGGCTAGAAGGATCATTTGACAGTATGTAGCATTGAGATGATGTTACTAGGACGATAATATACATGCTAGCATAAATTTGGTGTTCAAGAAATATTACAGAAAAATATTTAGTGCAGTAAAGTATATATAATCAAGTCTATTGTACCGACACAGAAGTACTTACCAGCAGCAAACATGCTTGGCTTCCCAGGAGTCCCACGTCCTCTTCCTCCACCTCTACCTCCAAAGCGACCACCACCTCCAAATCGACCACCACCACTACGGCCACCTCCATGCCGACCTCCAAAGCGACCACCACTGTCCCGGCCACCACTCCTGCCACCTCTGCCACCACCAGCACTATCACCTCTAGGCTTAGCCTCTTCCACTGACAGGGAACTCTCCCCGAATTCAGATCCATCAAGTTCCATAGCTTTGTTGAAGGCGGCATTCTCCTTAAAATCAATATAGGCTATCCTGCAATCGGGACAGGAATAAGTTGATCACTGGAAGGAAAAAAATAATAGAAGGTCCAGTTCTCAAAGTTTGTTGTTATTCAATAACCAACAGAGACGATATTTTAATGCACAACAATAGAACATATTTATACAATGATAAAAGATGGCAATATACAAACCCTTTAACACCACCATCCTGATCTTTTGGAATGGAAACCCTTGTAATTTCACCACAGGAACCAAAATGATCTTCAAGAGCACCTCTAATCTGAAATTAAAATGACAAAGATTCAGCACATACACCAACAGAGGAAGTTATTCAATTTTAAATCTCACGTGACAGAAAATAAATGGATGTGCAACACATACCTTGTCTTCACCGTCATATTTATCAAAACCACGAACAAATATTGTTTGCCCTTGAGGCCTCCCTCCCTTCTGGAATGAGTTCGTCTCGTTGCCACTAAAATTAGAAAAATATTATAATACAAAATAATATGGAACTGAAACCATGTAATGATTGAAAAATTGGATAACAGATGCCATACCCACTTGGAGTGTATGATCCCCTTTCCTTCGCCATATCTAATCTCACAGGACGACCAAGCAGATCTTTACCATTCAATTCACGGAGGGCCTGCAAATTAATATATGCAAATAGATAATCGATTAACAGGATGCAGTAATATGGATATAACTAATGAGTGACATCACATAACTACTGAGATCTCGTAAAAGCCTGCCAAAGCATGATGTGCAAGATGAGATGAAAGTACCTTCTCTGCTGCTTCAGCAGTAGCAAACTCAACATGGCCAAAGCCCCTAAATGAATTATCTTCAGAAGATGTGGCAAAGCGAACATCTAAAACTTCACCAGCAACTTTGAAAAAATTTTCACTGCAATGCTTTGAACAAATGTTAAAAATATATAAAATAAATTTAAAATAAATTCAAATTTTTAGGAAATGTCATACTTACACATCTGCCTGCTCAATAGAGTAGGAAAGATTCCCAACAAATAGAGACTTGGGGCCCGTGTTTTGCGCCGTAGGAGTAGCAGGCGTCTTGGGCTGCAAATATAAATATGCCACTATTTTAAGGAAAACACAAGTATACTGAAACTACCAAGGACCCACTTCCCCCAAAGTGGATTATTTCTTCTCATTACTTAATTTTTCTAAAAGGCTTAATTTTGCAATTTTAAATCTCCTCATTTCAGAATGTTAAGAGCAACTTCCCAAAAGGATGAACTCCAAAAAGATGCTCTTAACTGGTATGGAGGAAGCACTATTTATTTACGCAACTGAAAGTGCAAACAAGAGTCAAGCGAAGAAAAACTACTTACAGCCTCCTTTGATGGAGTCGCTTTCACCCCAGCATCCTGTTTCATCAAGAAAACCTAGTGTAAGGAGATGAATGCTAAGAATATAGATCAAAATTTCCAGGTATTAGCCACGCAGCATATGTGGCTCGATATGCACAACCAAAACTGCATGTTCAAGTATGCTCAACTAGATCATATATCGAACTAGTTTTTTCATGTAACGTCATCGAAAAGGACAAAAAGAGTTCCAAAACTTCCATTGCAAACGTTGCATTACAGCTTGTCAAAAGACAAGGAAGAAGAGAAAATTTACATAGTTGGACTTGTCAGTTAAATGAAAATATCTTCTACCTTTTTCTTGGGAGTTGTGGAAGGTTTCTCTTCTTCCTCCGATTCTGAAGACTCTTCCTCTGAACTGCTATCCTTTGAAGCAGGAATAGACTGCCAACAATAAAAGCATGTTTGGAGAGTGTTTATGAACAGTTTGAACTATATAAATAGATGATACAAATGAGCGGTGAACAAGCAAGTACTACTTGTGGATCGTCCAAAATGTGGATGAAAAATGACTAGTATTTATAAATATGAGCCAAATGTAGTCTAAGTAAAAGAATCAGCGGTCTGAAACTATGCAAATACAAAATTACCCCCAAATTATACTTATGCATAATACCTTCTTTACCCCTTCCATTTTTGATGGTTCATCATCATCAGAGCTTTCCTCTTCACTGCTACTATCATCCTCTTCTGTAGCTTTTAAGCTAGGTTTAACAGCTTTTGGAGTTGCAGGGGTCTGAAAGATATGAAATTTCGAAATCACATACAATGACACATAAAAATTTCAACCATGAGAGTGAATATATATATATTGATCACATACAGGGACTTTCAGCTTTTTCTGTTGAGGCTGTTCATCATCACTTTCCTCGGAACTGTCAGATTCTGATTCCTCACTGGAATCCTTTTTCTTCTTTGTAGCAACCACAGAGCCATTTTTAGCTGCAGGAACATCTTCATCTGAGCTTTCATCTTCACTGCTCGACTCATCCTTCTTTGAAGCTGCAACAGGGGTGTTTTTAGTCACAGTAGCAGGAACTTTCTTGGTTGCTGCAACATCCTCATCCGTGCTAGACTCATCTTCAGAATCAGAATCATCACCTGACTCATTTTTCTTCTTATCTGCAACATCTTCATCAGAACTGCTCTCAGAGTCAGTGTCAGACTCTTCTTTCTTCTTGGTAACAGCAACATTGCTGCTCTTAGCTGCAACTGAAGAAGGCTTCTTAAGTGCACTTGCATCCTCTTCTGAATCACTAGTTTCATCATCAGAGTCAGACTCTACAGTTCCATTCTTAACAGCCACCACAGGCTTCTTGGTTGGCACCGGTACCTTTGTTTTAGGAACCTGTATGAGACAACAAACAATGACACATAAAGATACATCAAGCCAAGTAATAGCAATTGAAACAAAACAAATAACTAAAATTTTAAAAAATTAACTTGTGAAACTCACTTCATCCTCGTCAGAATCGCTATCATCTGAACTGCTAGATTGTTGGATATTTTTGGTCACGCCATTTCTAGCATCAACTTTTGGGCCTTTAGCTGAGAGAGAAGTAGATTTGGCAACAGGCTCCTGCAAATGTACATATAAGTGAATGAGTGAGAATGTTAATGTTCAAAACTTCAATTAAAACAAGATACTATATGGATGTAATATGGTATAAGCAGAAAATCGCTCACATCATCAGAAGACGTTTCTTCTTCAGAACTACTAGACTCTTTCACAGGCTGTTTGACCACTGATCCTCCCTTCTTACCGGGTACCTTAACCTAATAATTTACATATCATAAACATCAACTGAAACTAACATGAAGCAATGTCAATAGGTTTATAAACATAAGAGGCCACAACGCTTTTGCAATTGAGTTTTCAAAAAACTAACATTTTACATACAGGTTTAGAAAAATTTACAAAATTTGATAAAGAGATATTTTTTACAACTGTCCTCTAGCACAAAGGTAAAGTTCGAAAGCAAAAGGTATAACATTAGTATGCAACTTATAGTCAGATTAATAAAGGCATATAGAAATTACAAAAAGGGAATTAAAAGCAGGTGAATAATAAGTAGAAATACAGCAATAATAATCTTTAATATCTTACTTATAACTAACTAAAGCGAAATTCACAGATTTAAAAAATATAAGATGAGTAAAGATTTTATAATTGAATTTGTTGAAGAGCCAAGAAATTTCACCATAGTTGATAAAGATCAGATTTTTTTTCCATAAAGCTTTCCTCTGGACTCAAAGGTAAAGTTCGAAAGTTTAGGGTATAACATAAGTATGCATCTTATAATCAGATTAATCAGGTTTTCGAACAGACAAACTACCAAAAAAAAGAATTAGAAGCACAGGAATAGGAGGAAAAAATGCAAATAATCTTAAATAAAAAAGGGAACAAAACCTTGAGCTGTTCTTCTGAAGAAGACTTCACTTTCTTTTTGACGTTCTTCTTCTGAGCCTTAGCCTCATCCTTCTTCTCCACTGCCACGTCCTTCTTCTGCTTCTTAGCACTCACCAGCTGCTTCTCTAGAGCATCCTCAGCTTCTCTCTTACCTATTCATTAAAGAAACCACGACCACACAAAACGTAAACAGTAGTAATAATCATCAACAAAAGCCACAGAAAAAATCAAACAGAAATAACAAAAT